>JASTWK010000451.1:0-130000 GCA_030770225.1 Temnothorax unifasciatus | reverse complement strand
AAGGGAAGGGATTTACTACTCCAACGGGAACTGTGTTGTAAGTCTGACAAATCTAGTCGGCGCGAAGTTTACTAACGTTGGAAAAAGATATGTGTAATACATAAAATATAATTATTAGGCTACTAAGATCCAAGCTTGGACCATAAATGGAGTATGTTGTATTCTAATTTGATCTTATATCATTAACGGTCGTATATTTCTGTTATTATTGTTTAGAACTTTTTATATTATTTAATATTTGTATTATTTTCTCTAAGTCGAGCTAAAATATCTATTACAGAAACGCGAAAAAAACACACAAGATTTCGAATAAAATTGAGCTTTAACTCGTAGCACATGTGTTATATGTAGCATTTATATTACGCGTAAACTATAAACAGAAAGTTAGAAATGTGAAGAAAGTTGGCCCGAAAGTTTTGCAGCTTCGACACATATCTTATTTATTATTACCATTATTCTTGACAGTTCTCGGCTACTATTACAGTAAAATTATAGTATTAATTAATAATAGAATCAATAACGGAATTTGTTTCAAATTATGCTCATGTGGCTAAGTGATAATATTACGTTACGACATTATAATCCTGTATTAGCATTATTGTAATGTATTACACAAATCAATAAAACGAATTATGAAAATTGAAATTGTTTACATCGCAAAGTTTGTTATAATAGAAAAAAATAATGCAATTATAACTCAAATTTTTACCACATAATGCAATATATCATAATATGTATAAAAGATACAGAGAAAAAACGATCAAAAATTTTTTTTGTCGAAATTAATCTGATTATTGCTATCTTGTTATATTTTTAAAGAACTTTCATAATTCTTACCTGTTTCAATCAAGAATAGTTAAAATTCATTGGAAATAAGGCCAAAAGATGTACCGTGCTGAAGAAAAACGAAATCATAGTTTACGCGCTTGTGGGGAAGAATCATCGGAGTCCAACATGGACATTGATCATTTTTTTCTTGTACTCTTTATATGCATTTATAAATATATTTACAAAAATTTAATTTAAAATTTTTTTCTGCATTTTTATAATTTTGAAATTTATGCTTATTTTAATTTAGCCTGCGAATATATAAAACGTCGTGTTATATTAAATATATATTTTTTTAAGTGACTAATTGTCGTAAACTTATGCAATATATATTATGCAATATAGCTTACATGTGCAAAAAGAGAATAAGGCAATTTGAAGTCGCAGCGCTTTTTACGACGTTAAAGAGGTATAGCGGCTTCCTCTTTAGGTGTTGGGATTCTTATGATTGATAGTACTGGCGAAAGAACACTAACTTCTGCGTCTTCACCGGTTGACGGTCCTGAAAGCAAGAAATGTACGAAGTAATGATCTTTTTTGGACTTCTTACGGTGACTATGAACTTTTCTGTGCAACATTTCGATGTTGGATATAAAGCATTCAACTTCATACAAGTCATATCAGTCATCATTATTTCTATTTTTGGGGGGAATATAAAGTTGAATATCACAAAATGTTATTTTATACCTTAAAATCGTACTATCATATTTAATTCTCCTTTTCAAAAAAGATGGAGAAATAAGGAAGAACAAGTTACTATTATACAATATTGCGTACCTATAGATACTTTATACTCAACTAATAATTAGCGTTATTTTTGTTTTTTTATGTTTTAATCTCAATCGCTATTTTATTAATAAAAAATTTATAAGTTAAATTAGTTTAATTATATAGGAAACGCCTTATCTCTCTCTCTCTCTCTCTCTCTCTCTCTCTCTCTCTCTCTCTCTCTCTCTCTCTCTCTCTCAAAATGTATCAAAACTTATCTAGGTTATTTTCACATTTTCTTGTATTATTTATTTTTATCTACTTGTCTTTTTATATAATACGTAAAGCAATTGTGTATTACTTACGTATATTGACAATTATCTTAAGTTAGTTGTTTCAATTATTGTAATAAATTGTTAAAAAAAAGCATTAATTAGTGTTAAAAGTGCAATTTATATAATTATCTTCAGTCAAAGTGTAATAGTTTAAACAAATTAATTTGATAAATAATGGCTTTTTTATTAAATAGTCATGTTTTTTAGATACATTCTTCTGATTGACAATTTAATTTCAATTAATGTAGCGTATATCTTTTCCGCCGTTCTTATCTCATTATATGATCAGTGACATACGCCGTCTATTGCAATGCACATTCGACGTTACAGATTAATTTAATCAGAAACGAGAAGCTACGAGTCATCCGTCAGAAAATTCGATTTCCGAACTGTGAAACTTGTAACTCTCGTGGTCGCAAGAAATCTCTAGCTCTTCACTTCGAGAAAATGCACTTCGACTATTGCCTTCAAAGTAATCAGACTGATCCTTATCGATTTTCGATTAGCACCATATCAGTGACTGCAACGGTAACGTTTCACCTTTGACTTAAAATGAACATACAGTGTTTGGATTGACAATTCTTTTGTAGACATAATACGTATTCCGATACGTATTTGTACTTTTATCATATTTTGCCAAATAATGATATACAACACTAAAATATATTATTTATTGCTATTTTGATAACTTAACTTTAATTGTATCTAATAAGAGTTACAATAAACAGCAACATTTGTATTAATTATTATTACTTGATATATATACAATATATTGTATATGCGATGAGTTTAGCATAATCGGAATAAATATATGTATCTCCCTCTCTATAAAAAAGGTGTGCAAAGTCGATACTCGAATATATCGCGGTTATTGTTGCCTCTTTTTCTCGATGTCGATTGGTTCTCTCGCTGTGCTTACTTCATGAGCAGCTGTCATTGTATATTTTGACAGTTGTGTGTAATGTTAAAGCTAAATAGCGCACGCGAAGCGCGCGTCTGTAGTGTCCAGTCTCCATCTATCCATCCATATCCATCCATCCATCCATATCTAAAAAAAGCATGTAAAGTCGATACTCGAATCTATCGAAGTTTATTGTTGTCGCTTTTCCGTGATGCCGATTGGTTCTCTCGCTGCGCTTACTTCATGAGCAGCTGTCATCGTATATTTTGACAGTTGTGTGTAATTTTAAAGCTAAATAGCGCGCACAAAGCGCGCGTCTGTGGTGTCTTATTGTAAAAATTGGAGTGACAAATGAAAGCTATTAACATTGTGCACATAAAATTATTTTCATTTTACAGAAATTTATCAATATGCTAATTGTCAAGAATGTGTTAATCCGTGCTATAACTGTATCTAAACTGTATCTAAATTATACATAATATCTCGAGTCTACTTTTTTATTATTAAACTATTATACAATCTAGAAGACAATATAGAAAGTTATATTTCTGTGGACTGGTCAATTTACTTAAAACGATGCAATATAAATCTACGAGTAAAACTAATCTTGAGCTGCGGTTGATTTTGAAAATTCTTCTCACGAGACTTGGCGAGGAAATTTCTTATGCATACCTCGTGGCTGAGCACCCTTCAAGCTACTCTTAATGTTGAGCTATCCCTTCTTCGCTATATCCCTCCTTGCGTCCCTCCACGCGTCAATGTTTCACGTTCGACGATATCAGTACCTTACGACCAGAATAGTTTTACTCATAAATTCACATTGGGATATTTTGAGTATGAGAGCTATGGACCCGATAGGCTACCCTAGGTTACCCGACGAATTTCAAACGTTCATGTGTATACATGACGCGGTGTGAAACTTGAAGTGGCCCCGGTAAAGAACCCAGAGAGGCAAGAATTAATCTTGCATGCGGTAACCACATAAAATTTGACTTTTTTGCTGACCGAAAGCATTCTTTATTTGTGACGGAAATTTATATACGTTAGGCACAAAGATTTTCTTATATAAAAAAGTTTTAAATGTTAAATTAATAAGATTAATATATCTTTTAAAGATCAAAAATGTTGAACGTTACTAGATAAATCACAAAAAAAATATTTCACTGATATTTATCTAAAATACAATGCAGACATTTAAAAAATTTTTAAACTATGTTGTTATAGTATTACTATAAAGTACTTTTCAACACTAAAATTGCGATAAAAATATCAATTTTAATTAAAATTTATTTTACTAATGTTAATTTTATATCTTTATAACCGATATTTTAAATACTCACAATGTAGTATGATTTAATAAAAAATTATAAAATTAGAGAATAAGTAAATAACAATTAAACTATGATTTTAATTATTTATAACTGGAGTTAGAAATTTAATGACTGACAGCTGGATTTAGATATAACTACATTAATTTCATCAAAAATGTTATGTACCTCTGGTCTAATATCAAGTAATTCGTGACTTGTATGACTCATTTGATAAATGTATTCAACCTTCAGTGAAATGAATTTTTGCAAATGCTCGATATTCGAGAATTCTTTTTATACATTATACGTTGATTTACGTGCATCGTTTGCATATATTAGTGAGACTTTTATGATATATGAAACACTCGCAATCACGAAAGAATATTTTAAAAGTTTAGAGTACGCGTATATTTCACATAGAAGTGTCGCATCTCTTTCAATGTAATCCTCGTATAATTAAATCATCAATTACAAATACACAAATTGAATACCATTTTTTATGATGTTAAATATTGCTTTTAATATTCTATTTAATGCTAAAAAATATCTTTGCCAAAGTGACACGTTTATTTTGTAAAATCTATAAAGCAAAGGATTTTATTGAGTATAAAATATTCTCTTATTTTATAAAGTGGATTTTTTTTACCACTAATTTACAATAAGCAATTAGTTATATAATTATTATTTGCTTAATCATTCAAAAGCAAATGCTATAATAGTAATAATAATAATAACAATAATAATAAATGAAATTAGACCGATATGAATCTTACAATTAAATAGAGAAGATGCCATCTTCAGTCGGGCTGGATCTTGGTAACCTAATAATAATATTTCTGTAAGAATTTTGTATACTTTTTCCAACGCAGTAAACTGCGCGCCGATTATTTGTCGGCTTGAAACTCAGTTTATTGAAACATCATATCTATATACTTAAATTGATAAGCAATTTAACTTTTAATGCTAATATACGTCCTTTTTTAAATCATTGTAGAGAATTTATTGCGAAAAATATCACTCTAGCCAGGGTTCAAACCGTTGCTATTATCATTAATGTGTGGACTTATTACATCTTTTAATGAATTTATTATACATTTATACGCCTTACATTGATGTCCATTTACTTCAAAATAATTTTTTAATATTTTAAAAATTTAAAAATTTTTATACCATATTGTATTAAACATGAAATATTTATATTTTTATGGAAAAACCATTCGCTAAGCAAAGATCATCAGTCAAATCATAAATCATCGATCCGTCTGAAAGTTCTTATATCATTGAAAAGCGGAATCGCGTCTAGTCGATTGCATGTAAAAGATGGATTACGCGCTTATGTATACATATATATGCGCGTCTTACTCATAGAACGCATCACAAATTCGACATTTATTTCGCTCATCACACCTCTTGTTGAAATAATACATATTTCTTCTTGTCGTTGTTATAACAATTTTTTCCGATATGTATTTGTTTACAAAAAATATTATAGGAAATGTTTAAAATGCTCTAATATGAAGTAGATTACGTACAGTGTATTAGCATAAAAGCATAAAACAGTTTCAATATAGCTGGTTGGTAAATGTGCGTTAATATTAAACCGCATTATAGCAAACAGGATAATTTATCATTTGCGAGGATATTAAATAATTCCTTATTGTCTTATGTTATGATATTATACTAACAGGCTAAACTCATTAATTGACTGACATGCTTCAGCAAAGATGTTATCATTTCTGATTATGATGATAATACCAGAAATAAATTTACAATTTAAAAATTGCAGAAACTATTGTAATATAAGTCCGTAAGTCTAATTAAATCCATAATTAAAGATATATTATATATCCGCATTTATTATTTGAAAAACAAAAATTATTAAGTATGTACATCAATTTAATATGACGTTTGATCATGTTTAATGAACTCAATCGTTACATACATAATTTATATTCATTATTAAATTGTATGTACTACTGCGATTAGTTAAACTGACAACCTTAAAAAAATACGACTTTTCTTCATTCCTTTTATCTTCATTTATTTATAGCTTTACAAAATTGATGAGAAGTTGCCTTCTCCATGTTTCCACGAAATAAAGAATAATGGTTTCCAACATTATCAATAATCAATGAGCAGAATTACTCGTACACAAGAAATATACGAAACATATATTATATACGAAAGAATATCTCTCCAAATATACAATTTTGAAGATTCTCAAGTCTTAATTCCGTTAAATAATAATAACATATATGAGATAATTGTATCTATAACTCTTCCGCAATTCATATGTCAATTGATAGATGATAGTGAGAGAACGCGACAGATTCGAAATCGCATTGGACACTATAGCCGTGCGAATTACTATTTTTTATGTGGTTCCCCTACCGCGACTCTTTGTTTATCGGTTTCCCTTCGAGGGAGGCAATCGGGTAGTTTGTCGAGGAGAATCAGGAGAGGGTGACGAAGAGCGGAGCTTGCGCGGTGCTAGGGGTGCGCGTCGTCGCGACGGTGAGCTTGAGGCTGATTCCGCTAGTCGGCGCTAAGCCAGGCCACGCGAAGCGCGTTGTGCTTGCGGAGCCTTCGCGGGGAAGGACCTGTCAGGCCGGCGGTACGACAGCACCCTTCTCGTGCGCACGCGAGAAAGGTGGGCCGATGGTACCGCGACAACGCTTTATTTCCCAGTGAAACGACGGCCCGCACCGGACGCAAGCGGACAGGGGTAGCGGAGCTTTCGGAAGATGCGGTACCTGAAGAGAAAGTCCCGTTGCCTCATTGTGAAAGACCGCGTGAAACCGCATCCGTGACAGCAAACGTCACTCAAGGCGAATCGCTCCGCAATCAGAGATACCAGAAGCGATTCCCAAAGTAATAGGACCAAGCACTTCCCCGAGAGGCTTCGAAATCGTAAATTTAAAAGTAAGACCGAGCGGAATTCTCAAGAAGCCTCTACGGTGGAACTTCGTAAAGAAAGGACCAACAATTATGTTGAGGAGCTTCGAGGGCAAAACTTTGAAAACAGGACCAACGTTTTCCAGGAAAACATAAACGTGATTGTTGACGAGAGAAGAGAGAACGCCTTATTGCACGACATTATGTTGGATGTCAGTTTGCGGGAGGAATGTGGAACCGTTTTCAAGAATGTCCTTCGGGACTGTATGAGACAACGGTGAGCTGGCGGTGGCATCGGAAAGAAAAAGACGCGGTGGACCACGAAAAGAAGGAAATCTTCTACAAAGGGATATCCAATGTTCTTACAAAGCGATTCCACGAGGAGACTTCAACGAGTTTCGACGTCTTCAAGTTTCGACTAAGAGAACTTCGGGAAACGGCATCGGTCTCCTTGGGTGACTACAGTGCGATTATAGCGAGCTATTGTAACGTCGGCGAGCCGTGACACCCGCAGAAACCTCTAACGACGCGTCGTGGTTTATTGATGCAATTTGTGGAATCGATTTCATCACGATGTCAATTGTCATCATCATTCTTGCCCTCCTTCCAAACTAATAAATTCTTTACGACATTTTCGCTATAATCATTCATCGTTCGTGCAAAACGCGTGGTGAATGTTTTTCTTTTTTTGGAACGCGTCATAGAGCGTCTTTTTCCGTTTGATATATTTGCCGAATATTTTTTTTTATGCGAAAAGATCGTGTCTGAGTGAAAAGGTTTTGCAAAGAAAGCCTTCTTTTTAAGATAGCATGAAACACTCTCCTTAAGGAGAGCAACGAGATCTTTTCTTAAGGGGGACAAGATCAGTATCGCAGCAACGAGGAAGAAGTAGATTACAATTGCGAGATCCGGAGAGTTTGTTTAAGTGTATTCGATTAAGGGAGTGATATCAACGAACAGCGAAAAGGAGAAAAGGGGAAAAAACGGGAGGGTAGGCGAGGGAAATATGACGTCCGACATTGTGCGATGAGTAAACAAGCGGGCGCACCTTCCTTCTAATTACGAGATACTTAACGAGCACGCTGGTTGGCGGGTCCAAAAAACGTAGAATATTTTTAATACGCGCACGCACAACGCGCACGCATGCATGTACGTACGATACGCACACAGTTACGCACGTACGGCGCGTCGTCCAGGATGATGGATAATTTTAAGTGCAGCATAGAAAGTAATTGACATTTAAACGTTTTAACGAGGAAGGATTCAAAAACGGCGGTCCAATTAGACAGCGAAGTAGCGAAATACGTGGTCCAAGTTCTAGTGGCTTAGTCGTATTTTTCTGCTGTCTCTTTATACGCAGTTCCGATCATTGTGATCATTCACGCTGCGGTGTAATTTTTTTTACGAGTATATCTTCGTGGATTGTGTACACCAGCGGAGAGGGTGGTGAATGCAAAGAGGTGGTGGAAGTACTCTACGTGTATCGTGCAGGTACCGAACGCGCCCATGTTCTAGAAGTTTCTTTCTGGTTCGTTAACCCTTGCCACGAGCGATCGTGCGTGTTACGAGACTGTAACTACGTCGCTCTGCTCCGAGAGGGGTACATATGTCGCTACGACCGCGATTGGAGCACTCGGAACTCCCGCGCATCGTCCCGACGGGATTCTCGTCATTGAAGACAAAAACAAACGGAAAATTTTCATCACACAGCGGTAAGAAAATACCGGGCTAATGGGGAAATACTGAACGAGAGGAGGGATAATTGCGCTGGAGCAAGAAAGGTACCTGTGACTGTGTATAGCGATTCCGTACTCCCGACTATATGAGCGCCAGTTTCGATATAGTGAAAAGATGGAGGACGTTCGTGGTGGCACTGTGGAATAACGCGACTGAGCGGATCCGAGATGCCTCAGCGAGCAAGACGTTAACGATGACGACTTCTAGCAGATACAGTAGCTACAACTGCCTTACCAGTTGGGATAGCTACGATCGAATTCCAAGGTACCGATCGTAATCGTTAATCCTTAAGGGCACATCATGTTTGATCGCGTTTGAAAATTTCTCATAATATTTCATAATTTATTATTGTCGTGATTTTAAGCCAACGTACAAAATATCCTCTTGGCGTAAATATTAATCGACACTTTAATTTCACAAAGTAATTGGAGACAACTGTATTATTATTGTTAATTAAATTGAATCGTAATTCTTGCGATAACACGAAGTGCGAACGGAAATTGTGAAAATTTATTAATATTTCTTTTGGACGTTACATTTAATTGTAAATTAATGACAAAATTTACAATATTAATTATATAACAATGATTAATCTGATTTCTGCAATTTGCGATCTACTACTTGTACATATTCACACAAGCATTCATTCTGCGCTTCTACTTGTACGATCAATAATGTCTTCAATAATGAATTACAATCTTCTTCTGACTAGTTAATTCCTTTTGGTTATAAGCATCGATTCACCATCGTTGTTATCGTGATGCCGCACTTTCTTCTGTCCTTCACGTATGCCTCTCATTTTTTACATGATTTTTCATGATCTAGACCGCTCATGCCAAACGTATTAATCGCGCAACGAACTTTTACTATCCTGTAAAGCTAAGATTGATTTCGATGTGCCCCGGTTAACTAGCGATGTGTTAGGACACACGAGTAAATATTTGCTCCGCAATCTCGATCCTGACTTCGTATATTCGTGTAACTACGGATCCGTTGTTCGTCGTAACCAACGTCATTCGAACGTGTTTGGAGGGTAAAATGAATAAATATTCCAAGCGTCACAAAAGAAGAATTAATTTTTCCATACGTCAAAATAGAAAAATAATTTTTTACGTTTTTTATACAATTAATATTAATTGTTATTAATGAATTATTACGATACAATCAAAGATGATATAAAAGAATTTTTTTTAAGAAAATTGTTTTTTTGTGAAAATTGTTCTCTATAACTTGATTACGATAAAGACAAAATTATTATATTGTCAATGAAGTTAAATTATTGCATGCTGATAATTTATTTTGCTGTACATTAATATTAACAAATTTTTATCATATTTAAATTTACCTTTAGATTTTGTTTTAAAGCAACTCTTTAGCTTCATATGTTTTGCTCGACGATATAACTCAAACAATATTTCAAGATTTGTCATGAGAATCCAATACGCGACATGGGTAAACGATACAGTGTCCACCATTCATTTTCAATCTGAGGTAGAAATAACGGTCGCCTTCGGTGGCAGATGAGTTTGCCGCTCGTTAAAATACGACAAACGGCAACGGCTCGTTCGCGTTTCACGGATATTTAACGTCGGCTATCTCGTTACAAGGGTGATCGCGAGTATCAATCTATCAATAACAGAAGGCGTTATAGCGCTCTTCCGGCGCGAACGAGGTATTATCGGCCTACTCGAATGCCGATGCGCGAGATATTACATGTCATATATGTGCAGTCGAGTAGAAGTACCAGCTGATTGTAATTCGTTCTAATCCGCAAGAATATTTCTCGAGAGTTAAAGCTTTGATACACAATTATTCTGATATTTCAGTGACATTTCTTCTTTTTTGAACATTTTAATAATTTCATTGATTAATATTGAATATTACATTAAATAGAAATAATTGCAAAGTAAAAATAATAGCCTGCTATAATAAATTTTTAACTAAAAGTAATTAATTTTGTAAACAAAGAAGAAAAAAAAGGACATTTCGTAATTACAATTTTATTTGAAAAAATTGTACAATTTATCACAGTGATTCGTATTCTATAATGTTTATATTAAGAGACAATATATAGTATATGTTAAACAAATAAAATATATTTTTTCATAGATGTAGAAATTTCAAAAGACGTATTTCTTTTTATTATGCTCCTTAATCTTTAAAGGACAGCAAGATGTTATAACGTTTTAAAATCAGTGTTATATTTCGTATCTGATTATATGTTAAACATATATATATTAAAAAAAAACCCTGCTCTCTGAAAGTTAAATATCATTCATATTATATGATTTCAAATAGAAAGGAAATTGAAGAATTACGTATATAATTTTCTCTGAAAACATTTGATCAATTGCAAAAAATTTCTATTATAGTCGACAAGAGATCAAATGAATAATTCTTTCTATATGTTGAAGTATAATAATCTTCAATCCATTATCAAACTTTTATTCACGAGTGACAATTTTCTATTATAACGCGACGTGCCTTTTCTTTCATTTCAACATGTAGGCACTCGTTTTATTCGGTGGAAAGTTTAATTTGACACTGTCAAAATTGGCGGCTAATTGAAGATTCGTGCGCCATTCATACTCGGATTTACAAGTGAGAAATAAAGTAACTGACCAGATAGATTCTTTCATCTGTCGCTATTGACTCTCCGCTTATTCTTCAACTTCATTTTAGCCGCGTAACGAACAGTTGTACAATCTATTGGCTCTTACCATTCAATCTTCCTTCGGGTAAATTCTATTGGCACAACGAATGTTTGCCTATCCTTTTTTCTCTTTACGCATCTTCAGTAACATGGAGAATGAATTCAACGAGTGAACGTGATATCCGTGAAGACCACAGAGATTAATATATGGATATATACATAAAAAAATGTTTCTTTTTCTATAATTATATCGCATTTAATTTGATAATATTTGCCAATTCAAAATTTTGTGTGCTCTGTACTGTTACTATTTTCTTAACTCATTATCGCTATTTTCTGCTTATATCACTGTTCATGTGCGATATTATCCGACACGGAGTTTTTTCCGATGAAATAGTGTCATACCGATTTATTTTTCGTTGAGTTCGGCTGTATGATATGCAGATACGATGGCAAAATAAACTGTAATAGCAAGGCCCATAAACCTTTCGGAATTAATAAAAGATTCTTACGTTCCGTGCTTTTCCAACGGAGAATTCATGGTTGTTCGGTTTTTTTTTTTTTTTCCTATTAGTGCTTGCGTGACAGATTTCATTCAACGTGAAATTTCTTTCAGTGTAATGCTAATTTTGGTTTCGGTAAACTGTTATTCCAATTTCTCTCTCTTCGAAATTTCAGATTATGTAGGGTAGACCGGGGACAAAAGTAACAGGGTACAGTTGTAACATCGTGAATATTTCTTAAACTATAAAAGGTAGGTGTGTGGGACCGAGAGGCGAGATTCGCTAGATGGAGCGGCATTTGTTCCTTAGTTTGTTGCCGCCCCTCGCGGAACGTGCATGAGTACAGGAGAAGAAGTTACTTTTTTCCTTCCTGAAGTAAGTTTTCTTACGTGCATAAAATCTGAAATATTTTTTTTTCTTTATGCCGAAGGTATAAGGTTTTATCTTTATATGTTTTAGTGATTATCTATGTTGATGATTTGCATAATACGATTGACTTTCATCTAGATATTTATGTAAAAAATTTACTTCGAATCATAAAATATCATTAGGGGACAATTGTAACATCAATGCCTGGGGACAGTTGTAGCGTTACAATTGTCCCCGTTGCTCGGGGACAACTTCAACCTAATCCCGTTTGATTGGTCTTATTTTAGTAGTTTTTTACAATGTTATTTGTATTTTTCTTCGTAGAATGCCGCGAACAAGAAAATACTGATATTGTCATGTAACAAATTATTTTATCATTAAAGTTGCATTTTTTATAGAAAATTCGTAAGATTGATTAATTAACCTACTAAATAACCATTATTTTGTTTATAGATGATGTGGTACAATCGTCCCCCTCTGCTGTTACAATTGTCCCGGGGGTTGGGACGGTTGTAACAGTATTCCTCATATTCTTTAAACAATAATAAATTTTTTCCTAGTTACATTATTGATGTCAGCACAAAAAAATTTTGTAGTCAAATAAATTATACATCTAAAGGTACAGGTCTTTTTTATGTAAATATTATATTTTAATTGTTATAAAATCTTAAACTCAAAATGTTACTTTTGTCCCCGGTCTACCCTAGATATCTTAATCAAACACATTATAATGACAAAGTATATTATAATATAAAATAGATCGTACAATGTAAATAAATGTGAAATAGCTTTTTACAAGTGTAGATAATCTCAATATTACTACTTTTTACTCACGCTAGCTTTTGCATATAAGATCTGCGTCTGATACGAAAGTTTCGTCGATAAAACACCATAAAGATTATCATCTGTTTTGTTCAAAATTTTTGTGCAATACCGGTAATCATGCACTAATATAAAAAAATTTTTGGTATTTGCGACATTAATTGTATAGTAAAATAATTATGGTAGGGGTTACTATTTTATAATTATTATTGCTATAATATTAGTAAACATAATCTTACAATTAGTTGTAGCTATCATAATTTTACTATAATCCTTAGTTATAATTTTTAGTTGTCTCTAATGGGGATAACTGCAACTATTGTAAGATTATACTTACTTATATTATAGCAATAATAACTATAAAACGGTAACTTCTACCATAATTATTTTACTATGCAGTTATAGTCGCAAATACCAAAAAATGTTCTCTTAGTTAAATTTAACTCTTAATTTTCTAGAAAATGATCTTATTTTATAATGAAATCAACAAACTATTTTTTACCACTACTTTATAATACTAAAAATAATAATAAAATATTTCTCTTAAAAGTTATATTCAAACAAATTATTATTTTAAGAATTATTTGATTAAGAATTATTTAATTTATTATTGTTGATATATTTGTGTTTCTAATAATTAAAAATGACATTTTTTTATAGATTATAATTTAGGATATAAAAATCAAGTCAAATATTATTTTTCAGATTATATCAAATAATCTTTAGTTATACTTATACAATTATTTATTATTTATACAAAAATTTAGTATTTTTTTTTTTTTTATTAAGGATAATGCTTCCCTTCTCGGGATACATGTTATGTATTTTGCTTAATCCTATTTTACATCTCCTATATTACTATTTTTATATGCTTTCTACACTCCTTTATTGACTCTTCAGTTTTTCCCTTTCTTTCCTTTTATTGCACAACTTCAGCATCCATTCTATTCCTTTCCCATCTTCTGCCATTATAAATTCTTCGCTCGGATTGGCTGTTCCTGATTCCGGGCATTCCCTTAGTATGTGGTTCCAGGATTCCTCTTTTTCTTCGCACAACCTGCACATTTTCTTGTTTTCCTCTTCCCAGTGTCTATTGCCTTTCCATTCATTTCCGCATCTGAATCTTGCGATTGTTTTCATCTTTATGCCTTTTCCTTTGTACTCCAAGTATTTCGCTCTTTCACTTGTTTTCCACCTGTTGTATTCTTTCGCTGATTTCGACCCCTCCGTCTTCTTTCTTCTCTCTTCCAATTTCTTCTCTCTGTAGTTGGCTGTCCATTCTTCTGTCGTGTTTTTTCCCTGTTCCTCTTTTGCCTCTCTTGCCCACTGGTTTAATCCGCCCTCCCCGTAAAACTTCTGCATCCGGCCGCCCCATTGTGTCTTCTCCCAAAAAATTTAGTACTTATATAATTATTTAATTTTGCAGATTTAGAAAATTAGAAAAAATATAAAAACTGATAAAATCTTTATTTAAAAGATCAAGGCCGTACAATCAAAATTATAAAGGAAAAAAAGTGCGCATTTTCTAAGAATAAACTATATAAATATTCTAGCAGTAAAACAGAATATATGTATAGCATATTGCACTGTAATAAAATGAAATACACATTATATATATATTAGGGGAATACGTCTGATATATTCTCCAGGCAATAAAGTTATTACGCCGTTATGGTGTCGAAGCGCTATTCAATGCGATTGCAGTTCTCTTAGGGACGATTATAGAGGCGATACTAGCGACGGATAATAGGATCACATTGCACTTTGCCGATCTATTAAATAATGCATCGTGTCTCTGCCACGTCCTCATCATAGAATTTTACATACGATGGGCTTTCGTGGCATCAGGGCCTTTTCTGAAAATTATATTCATATGGCGGAAGAGAGATGCTCTGAGTGCATTCGTGTAATACGCACATGTATATATTAAGTATATTTAGACTCTTACGGTCGTTGCATTCTGTTCTTGCAAAGTGCTTTTAAGAAGTTATAATACATGTGGAATGTCAGCACGATTTTTTTTTAAAAACACTTTTATCCATCTTTTGAAATTTAAAATGAAACTCGAGAAAGTGAAGTAACTTTACTGAGTTTATTTGCAAGTTTTGTTAGTTTTTAATTGCTGCGCGCTCTTGGAGCTACGATCTTAAGAGCTTTAATTATCATGATAAATTCAAAGACGAGAATATACACGAATTAACTTATGTTTTGTTTGCAGAATTATTTAATATTATTTCAGTTTTTTTAAATACGTTTAGAATAACAATGTTTTTTTCAGAAATAATGTTCTTTTTTAGTGCATATTTTTATTTAATGTTGCATGCTATATATTACGATTTTACATTTTATCTTTATTTTATTTTCTATAAATTTGAAGATTATACACTGTATATTATTGATTCTTTCTAAAGTTTTATATTTAGTATTAAATCGTAATAATAGCAATTTATCGCGTATTATAATATCTATAATATTTGCATTTTTGAAGATTTAACAGATTTTACATTTGACTCGATTTTTAATATCAATTTTAATTCTAATTAAATTTATAAGATCGGATTTGTAATTCTTTTTATAAGAGGATACATACATACACTTATACATATATGTACACATATATACATATATACATATATACATATATACATACTAGCTGGTTACCCGGGCTTCGCCCCGGAGGACATGTGTAGTAAGACACGCAAATAGTCTCTCTCTATCCCCTCTCCCTCCTCCCCCCTCTCTCTCTCCCTCTCCCTCCCTTTCTCTCTCCCTCTCTTTCCCTCTCTCCCCCCTCCCCCCCTCTCTCTCTCCCTCTCCCTCTCTCTCTCCCTCTCCCTCTCTCTCTGCCCCCTCTCTCTCTCTGCCCTCTCTCCCTCTCCCTCTCTCCTCTCCCTCTCCCTCTCCCTCTCCCTCTCCCTCTCCCTCTCCCTCCCCTCTCCCTCTCCCTCTCCCTCTCCCTCTCCCTCTCCCTCTCCCTCTCCTCTCCCTCTCCCTCCCTCCCTCTCCCTCCTCTCTCCTCTCTCTCCTCTCTCCCTCTCCTCTCTCTCTCTCTCCTCTCTCCTCTCTCTCCTTCCTCCTCCCTCCCTCCCTCCCTCCCTCCCTCCTCCCCTCCCTCCCCCCCCCCCTCTCTCTCTCTGTCTCTCTCTCTCTCTCCCTCTCTGCCCCCCCTTTCTCTCTCTCTCTCTCTCTTTCTCTCTCTCTCTCTCTTTCTCTCTCTCCCTCCCTCCCTCTCCCTCCCTCTCCCTCTCCCTTCATATACTTTTGATAAAAATTCGGTTAATTCTTTGAACTAAAAAATTGGAAAAATTAAAAAAATCGGTTTCCACAAAATTATTAACAAAAAACTATATACATAGTAGCACTCTCCGGAAAATTCTACCCCTATTTCATATACTTTTGATAAAAATTTGGCTCAGGGCTTTGGCCTGGGCGATATTAAGGAATCCGTGAAAACACGTTTTACTCCTTTTTACCCTGTTAGGGCTCGAATTTCTAAAAATCCCTTCTTAGTGGCACTCCCCGGAAAATTCTACCCCTATTTCATATATTTTTGGTCAAAATTCGGTGCAGGGGTTTGGGCTGGGCGTTGATGAGTGAGTGAGTGAGTGAGTGAGTGAGTGAGTCAGGACAACTTCCTTTATATATATAGATATACATATATACATATATACATATATACATATATACATATATACATATATACATATATACACCCCAGTAGCACAGTGACGTTAAATGACGTTTTAATGACGTCTTTAGACGTCTAAAGACGTCCAGAGACGTCATTAAAACGTCATTTAACGTCACTGTGCTACTAGGGATATTTTTCACGTGAAAGTTCCACAACATCATATAATAGTATAATAACACACATTAAAACAATTTATAACTTTATTCAGTAATATATGCTATTATGCAATTGTTTCAATTAGTGTACACAATTGGAAAACTTGTGTTAAAAACATAAATTACATGTCCCAAACGGTCCACTTAAATTTTTGTGTTTATTTAACATAATATGGATGTGTTAAATGGTAACACTGATACTATGTTGATATTTCAACAAAAGAGAAATGTAACTTTGATTGTAATTTGAAGTTAATTGGGTGTACAATTAACATAACTTTTATGATGAAATTAACACATCAGAAGTGTTCTTTTTACATTTTACAAATGTAACAACTCAAAAAGACAACTCTTATAGAGTAAAATCAACACTCTTTTTCTGTAAATTTTAACATATTTAATAAATACGTACAAATTGTGTTACTTTAACATATTTTTTAAATTATTTTAATAATTTTACATTTTATAAGTTTAGTTAACATAGTAGACATATGTTAACCCTTAACTGGAACGCAGGGTGTCAAACACCCCAAAACGAATTTCGTCAAGTTTAAACATCTTTCTCGGTCGGATAATCTATGAATTTCGCTTCCAAACACAATTCGAATCTGACGTATAAAATTGATACCTTCACATGGGGTGTTGAACACCCCAAGAGCAGAAATTTTTTTGAAGCCTCAAAACTAAAAATTTCATAGTTTAGGCTAATGGGTATCATTTTCCAGTGTTTAATGTATGTACTTGATTTTTTTCAAGCTTATTGGAGCCTCTATTTCGCCGTACCCAACGTTCAAAGTGTGTGGGGTGTACAACACCCCGTGTGCAGATAACGTTCGATCGCGGACGTGTGCCAGTTAAGGGTTAAATTTACACATAAATATGTTGATTATTTAACACAAAAACTTTAACCAGCAGATTGTTTCACAAAAATACACAAATTTTTCCAACTGTGTAGTACTCACCTGTGAGCATACGAATTTGTGCTGACGTAAAACTGACAGTAGGTCCTCGTACCGAGATACCAGAGGGCCGTTTGTGGTAATCGAAATGCCTTGTTCCCGCAAACAGTCATTGCCACCGTCATCTCGCAGGAAATCCGACGTGCCCCGTCAGGACCCCGCTTCTTGTCCTGTTAATGAAACACGAGCGAGTGGCAGTCGCTGTCGAGCCAGGTACTGCCGAACCCGGACGGTAAATTGATCGTAAAAGCGACGGCTAGCACTTCTCGGGCGACGAGCTGGCAATTAATTCCTGCCACATTTACACGTCGCGAACACACAAGGGTCTCCCTCGAACGCGATCTTAACCCGATACTGGAGCACAGTGCCCCAGAACTGTCTCATTTTCTTTCGTATGAAATGCTAATCAATCGAAGAGTTTGGAACATAAATTATATTCTATTAAAATAAATGTGTATTATAATTCACGATTATTTAACGAATTCAAATAGCAATTATACAAATAAAATAACTTACATGTATTAAAAATTACACAAAAATGATAGATGTATTAAAAAGCATAAAAATATTTAATTTTTTATCAAAATTAAAGTATCGTTTTATTCTTATTGTTAGATTATTGTTAGATATTTGATTAAGAATTATTTTTAATGAAAATAAAAAAGTTACTGTTTTTAAACAATTAAAAGTGAAAGGACAATATACATTAAAAGTAAACTTAAATTGGTAATTTAAAATAAAAAATTATGAAAGGAAAATTACAAATAATCTAACTTTTGTCAATTTAAAATTTTTTTTTATAAAAAACCTGTATTTAAAAAAAAGGGCGGATAAATAGCATTATTTTAGGATAAATTTTTAAAATTGCTTTTTTAAAATTTATTTCTAACCACTTTATTGTGATTTGTTATGCAAACGCTTTTGGCTTGCTTTAAGAAAGTTATGCGTCGGTTATATGTTCTACGGTGCAAGTATTTACTTAAATCTGATTTTGTTTAATGCGTATAACTTGTTATTATTTATTGATTCAGCCAGTTAATAACAAATATTTGAAGCACAAGATAATTGTTTAGAATCAATTACATTAAAATTTAATCATATTTGAATATTATGCTTTAAATTTATGACTTAATTACTATAAATAGTTTATAAATAATTTTATGTTTTACTCATTGTATTAAAAAATGTACATAACATTTGTACATAACGTTTTGATATTATTTTTGTGTATTACGTATTGGAAAATAATAATATTAATAAACAAATGTGCAGTTTATAACAAATTATAAAGTTACATTGTTAAATTCTTTCCAGTATAAATATAAACATAAATATAAATCTGTATTAATGAATAAAAGTTGTTAGTGAATCTCTGCGGAACAAATGTACAATTGATCAGCTTTAATAAATGTTATCACTATAACAATAAAACATTGTGAAATACATACTTTTAACAAATCATGGAACTAAAAATTATATCTGTTTATTTCATATAGTTGGACAAGATGGAGACTATAAACATGATGAACCTCTCGATCACTTCATTAATATTTCTCTTTTAAAATCTATAATAGATTATGATAGATACGAAGTATAATCCATTACGGTTGAATATGAGATAAGCTTATTTGTCATTGCGACAGGTTTCAGCTTATGTACCTTTGAACAACGGCAAATTACATAAATCAGCTGCGTGTCGATCATTATGTCGTCTGCCATTCCGTATCAGTTACCGGTGCACTCCACTATAATGAACCACTTGCAGATAATAAGCACAGAGAACAGAGAGCCGCAAATGTCACTATCGTCAACGCGAGAACCGTAAAATAAAATATTTTTAATGAAATTCGTGGAGAGCATAAGTGGAATATCTGATTCCTTTATAACAAGTAGCCAGTGTAGTATATGTATTTCCGAACAGTTGTATGTGCGAGAAATATTTAACAATAATTAAAATTTGAATTAATTTTATCAAATTTAATAAGTTTAAAATAGAATAAATAAATGATTTTATTATACGGTTAATATTTATACGTACGCCCATGCGTCTTTTAGATTCGAAAGACAATTGAACTTTTCTAGCTGTCGTATGTATAATTTTACATTGAATTTAACACAGAGTATATGGAATTTTCTAAGTTTTTAAGAAACCATTCAACTTTGCCTTTTAGCTTTTGCATGAAAAGTACAGAAATTATTAGTGAATATAAGATTTGCGATATACAGTATTTTATATTAAAAAATATTTTTAATCTTGATTATCGCTGCCTATGTTTTGAAAATTTATATTATCTTTATAATACGCAATATGCGTAAATGGGATCTCTTAATAGATTCAAAAGATCATTGAACTTTGCTTTCTAGCTATATCGTATATGTATAATTTTACATTGAATTTTAACACAGAGTATATGTTGAATTTCTTAATTTCAAGAGAGTATACTATTGAACTTTGCCTTCTAGCTTTTGTATGAAAAAATTAATAATTTAAACCTATTAATTTTAATACACAATAATAATAATTAATATTTTTTCTTATTTTGTGATCTAAGGTGTCTAATATAACATTAACAAATTTAATTATTTATTATTTATTTATTTAATATTTATTTTATCATTAAATAGTCAATAGAAATAATTAATTTTATATTCAGAAAACCATTTGAGAAAAATGTAAAAAATTAATAAAGTATCTAAGAAACACATATACACACATTTATAGCACAAATTGTGTCAATATTTTCGATGTTATCAGTTAAAAGTTAAAATATTACAATATAAATAAGCCTATTACAGTCATGACAATAGAACAGATTGAGACATGTTACAATTATTGTTGTGCTCATTATGTCTTCTATCACCTTCCAAACGCAAGTTTGCGTATATAAATTAAATAAATGCGTGCCGCGAGATAAACTTTTATTAAAGTTTCGCGCAAATTCAATCTGTTACAAAAACGGCACAATCTACGAACAGACAGCTACTTCGGCTTCGATGACCAGTCTACCTTGAAGTTCTAATATCAAAGCGAGTAATTATATTAAAATTGAATTTAATATCCGCTCGTTTTCGTTAATATCAGTAACGAGCTCTTGAAATTATTCTCGAGAGATTATAATAGGATTTGCTTCGCACTTTGCAAGCGCAAAAGAATTCATTCCGCAGAGTTTTCTCTTTGACTGATTTAAAAATAGTCAAAGTGAACAAGTTGATTTATTTCTACTAATATAAGACATATCAATAAATTCTTTTAGAAATATGAATATAACATAAGTGAAACGTAAATCTACGCAGTTTGCGTATGGTTTATAAAGCGATTTATAAATCTAATTTATAGAACATATTAATCTCCTCAAATTTTAGATTGCATATACGTTTCTTGGCTCAATGTAGTTAATTTATATTATTTACTAATACGTATAAGGTTTCTTTAAATTATCAAAAATGACTCCTATTTCTGTGTTACATTAAGACATTTAAAAACATTACTCTTTGTAAATAAATTATTATATATTTTAATATCTATACATTTTATAGCTATATATTACAGACCTTATTATCTGCCGATATTCAATTGTCACGTGACAACAACTGATGACATATTTTGAACAATTAAATTAAATAAATTTTAGATATTTGTTGTAATTAAAAATATAAAATTAAATGATACAAAACATTGTCAAAATAATAAAATGCAAATACTAAAATAATAAGGAAATATCGTGTGTGTTAATTTTACTTTACTTTAGCTTGTGCGAGTTTGCATTTCTATTTTAATGCACGTAAAACAATTAATTTGTTATACGATACTTCTATTACTAAGATGTTAATTACGTTATAATATGAAAATTGCAAAATTTGAATTTTTGTAGAAATAAATAATTCAGGTACTATATATGACCTTATGGAACGTAAAAAGTAAGAAAAGAGAAGCAAAAATAAGAACAGAATCTAATACTTGCATGTCAAATAACAATATCCAATATTTAAGAAATTCTAGAAACTTAAAAATAAATAACTAACATTTGACCGATTGGTCAGATTACTTATTGCCGAGAATATAAGAAATATAAAGGAATTAGGTATTAGTGTTCAAAAATTAAATCATGCAGCAGGTCGAAGATAGATTATCGAATATTTTCGCTTAATTATATGCTAGACAAATACCTACGTTTGTTTTACATCAATTATATGAAATATGAAATCCAAATAATATTTATCGGGATGTTTTATATCCCATTTGTGATAAAAATTTGGGATGCCATAACACAATAATTTTTCCTCGAAAATTAAACTTTAACTGTGAAAAAATGTTTTTACTCTCGAGCTTTATAAATATGTACTTTGTTAGTTGAGATAGAACAACATTGGACATCAGAAGCAGAAAATTTTCTCACTCGAAGCACTTTCCGTCCATAACATTTATACAACAAACTTTTCAAAGGTCTACCAAGTCTGAAAGTGAATTAATTAATAAATACCTAATTAAATCTACTGACTAGGTAAACATTTCAATATTTGAATATTTATAGATGTCTTGATAAATTTTACAGAAAGAGATTATGTATTATAAAAGAAAGATCGAGCAAAAAGGATTTCTATATTTAGCGATATCTTAAAATACACATTGAGACTATTATATAAAAAATTTGTGAATATTAATTTATATGTTAGTTATATAATATATTATTTTTATAATTTAAAGTCAATACATGTTATCACTTATCACAATTAATATATTACGCAGTATCATATATATAAGCTGAGGGAAAGAAAATTTACACAACATTATCAGTATAAGGCTACATGCCGTATACGTATTATGCGAAGCAAAATATTTGTAAAAATTTACTTTGACAAGATTTTGCATTTCATATTTACTTATTACAATATCGTCGCACAATATCACGACGGTCTGACGTGAACTATTTTCTGCTTTATGATGTCTTAAAGTGAGCGACCTCGCGGGAAAACATCGTTTTCTTCGAAAACTTGTTAGAACACCGTCGGCGCAAAGCGCCTTTGGCGCTTTGGTGAGCACGATGAAATTTTATCTCTATGCTCTTTCACCCTCGCTCATCGCTCGAACAAACGAAATCGCAGGAATGCGAACGTGTCCCCTCACCATTTTTTGATCAAGACTCAAAATGATTTTCAAAGTAAAGTAAATCAAAAACAGCATGTGGATTAGAAAAAAATACAATTTTTGGAAGGAAACTGATGCAAAAACCTTGTAAAAATCTTTTTAAAAGCTTTCTGGCAAATGTAGCGAGTGCTAGCAATTCCGTGCAATATAGTGACTTGACATGATTTGATTCTTTTAAAAATTCTGTACACATTCAAGTAATAAGTTGCTTGTTCTTAAAAACATTAAAATTATGTTAAAAAATATAAAAACTTAATGTGTTGCAACAAATGTGACAAAATTGAATAATTTACCGTTAAATTCTTTATCATCATTTTCTAAGTTTAATCCATCTATTTTATCTTTTTCTTGATTTGTGTTGTCTTTCTTTAAAATTATGTATTTGTATATTATTACGATGAGAACATATATATTGTTTATATTTTATTTTTCTTTACTCAATGACATTATTGCACATATTATACACATTATGAAAAAGTAACTCTATTTGACTTATTAATTTATATTTTAATGAACTTAATAAAATTTATTTTTGTTGTTAACATATTGTTTTATTATAACAACTTGATTTTATGTATTTCCGACAAAATTTACAATGTTGAATATTTTCTAGGGAAATACATAAAATTCGTCTGGTTATGATCATATTGTATTACCGTATTTATATATTTTTGGTTTAAAACATTTCTATACAAAATTCTTCGTTCAAAACTGGAACACGCAACGGTTTGTAACAGAAGGGATTATAATGAGTGAATCTAGCTCTGAGATATGAAAGAATAGCGCGAGAACTTGATGATGAAATTCTCAGCAATTCCTCGAATATGACGTGTGTGTACTGT
This sequence comes from Temnothorax unifasciatus, assembly GCA_030770225.1. Lineage (NCBI taxonomy): Eukaryota > Metazoa > Arthropoda > Insecta > Hymenoptera > Formicidae > Temnothorax > Temnothorax unifasciatus. The sequence continues at coordinate 106,146 of JASTWK010000451.1, read as the reverse complement.
CTTATGTGTTGTAAAGAAAACAAGAAAGAATGAAGAATGGAAGTGGACATTCACTAAGTGCTCATTATACAGTTTCCTCATTGTGCACGAGAGCCATCCTGAGCTCGCGCGAAAGTCTAATCGAAAACTTTTGTACTTCTCGGTGCTCTCCCAGTTCTCCAGTTATATTTCGCTTTCCTTTCGCCTGTCCTCCCTCTGTCTTTCCCGAACAAATCTCCAGAGGGTTATAGGACTTCACGGCGATGCTCGAGATAAGAGAAAAGAAGGAAGATGTGACGCGGAGAAAAAAGTCACTGGAGAGAGAAGTAGCGGTAACTCGCATAGCGGCACCGAATCGAATCATAGCACCTACGGGAAATAGGTTTTGGCGGATCATACACTCGGACCTGTCTGATCAGATAATACTTGAACCACTGCAACCACTGAAGACAATCGACGCAACATAAAAACACTTTTGCGTTCCTTCGAACTTCGCCGATAGATAATTACACCGACAAGAGAATCTCACGAACCCGAAAATCCTGATTTTGATGAAACTTTACACACATATGTAGAAGAGGGGAGAGGATAAATTTAGAAATTTTTAGTTGCGGCCCAAAAACGGTTATAAGAGTCATCTATTAGAAATTTTTTTTTCTTTTTTAATTATTATTATTTTTTAATATTATTAATATGGTTAAATAGAAATGCTCTTACCATAAAACTTTTGTATAAAACATTTTTTGATATATCGAATACTTTTCGAGATATATGTATATTTAAAAAAGCAAGAAGCCACTCTGCATATCAGGGGTGATTTCACCCTTTAGAATCGTTTTTAGGCTGCAAATAAAAATCTCTAAATTCGTTTATTTACTCCTCCCTTACATGTATAAAATTTCATCAAAATCAGAATTTTCTGGTTTACGAGGTTTCCTCGTGAGTGAGTAATTTTATCGAAGCATTCATAATTTTACCGCATATTTTAAATTAAAAGCAATTGTTAATCTGATTTTAAGTTATATATACATATGTATATAACATAAAGATAAAAATATAAAATTAATTTTCTGTTTCTCAAAACATAAATATGATCTTTTGAGCAATAAACATGTTAATTTGAAAACACCACTTATTAGAATCCAATTTGCGCGAGATACGTGGGCTTTTCTTCGTTTTTTCCGCGCTCATATAGTTGATGGAATGCATGAGGAACGAGAGTCCCGACGGGTTTATAACCGATCGAACAATCTTTTGACGTAATCGTGGGGTTGGAAGTTTCTTCTTTCAGTCCTAAGCGTGCGAGTGACGCGTGACGTCTAAATCCCTCCGCTCAATTACTGCGAGACCACCTCGGCTCGTCTCTTTTTCCCTCGTCGAACTCTCGGCTACCCACGTTCCGAAATTCTTGCGCGAGAAGAGACACCGCGAAAGTCGATTTGTCAAGTCGCCACCGCATCGTGGAGAGAACAAGCAATCATGTAGTTAATGCGCGCGACTTATTGTTAGCTACCGATCCATGTGTATAAATTTGTACGAGAAAAAGCCAATTTCGCGCTTTCTCTTGTTTAATTTATATAAGATCTTGTACGAGATGGATAATATTTGCAAATGTATCTATTATATAAGCATCAGTGGATTTATTTTTTACTTTATTCGCATCAATACAGTTATGAGAATATCATTAAATTACATTTTATTACTAGCTTAAAAACAAAAATAGTTTTAAAAAATGTGTTTTTATTTTTTTATATTTATGCTCTGTAAGTTAACATTAACGTTTAACTATCAAGGTAACTTTACACTTACGTATTAAATAGAAATTATAATATTATTTAATGTCAAAAAGAGTTAAAACTTTTTCTCTTATTTTCTCAGTAAGTTTATTGAGATATCTCATTAAATGTGAGTCTCATCACTCTACTTATATAGTTATAAAATTTTCTTTTATAACGTAAAAGTTGCTCCTGATAATACAGTTTGAGCTGCTTTTTTTTAACGTTACATTGATTAAAATTACATTTATATCAGTATTACTGTTTGTTAGTGACATACTCGTAGAAAGACCTTCTACAAATGGATTTAATCTGACATTTATGCGAAATCATATATGAGAAATCAGCGAAGGAAATGGAAAGTATTTATGTGTCTACACTGTATCCGCTTTAGACTCGAGGGTAGTGTAACAATGTCGGTAGTTTACAAATCGATATTGTCGACCTCGAGGAAGGCATTGTCACGTTGTACCTTCCCGTACGACTGTTCATTTCGATCTGACCTGCACATTTACGACTTTACAGCTTGATACACCCTGTTCCGTATCGTGTCTCGAGAATCTGTTACTGCCGTAACAAACAACACGATACATGTCTATGCTCAGAAAGTCGCATTTCCGCCGATCAACGTAACTTCGCGAAAAGCCACTACGTGGTAATTGTTCCAATATTAACTCTTGTTCTGAGAAACGAGCGAAAAAACTTCTGCATGCGAGTATTTAACAAAGTTTCAAAAACATTATTAAAAATTTATGATAATAGGAAACTATAATGTAAAGTCCAAAATTTTGCTCATAAAAATAAGTGGTAAAAATAATGGCAAGTTATTTAGATTTGTTTATAAAATGTGAAGTTTATATTCACAATTTATATATTTAGCGTTAAATAACAAATAACTTATTATAATGTAATATTAATCTTTTTACATAACTTTTTACAAAATTATTATTTAAAACAAGCACTAATTATATAGTGTATATAACTTAACGCTAAAACTTCTTGTCAATGAATAAAATAAGGCACTTCAATAACGCCATCTCATTCGCGTTATTGCGTCTGTATACGATTTTAAGCTGAAATAAATCGTGGATTGCTTTTCGTGTGAGATAATAGTCGACTATCATAAAAATTGATCTACTATGGTATCGATGTCAACATCATAATAGAATATCCGCTTTTCTCCTTGCCGAAACACAGAGTGTTTTCTTCTCGGTGTCATGATTCTTAAATGTCACAGTGTAGGTGAGAATATTTTATGACCGTTTCTCTAGGGTCTCGTAAACCGAAATTCTGCGATCCATTCGTATCACGAATAAAAGCCCGAAGAATAGCCGCGTTATCATTTTTGCAACACGGAAAAAAAAGATTAGCTACTATAACAAATTTACCTTTTGTTAAAGTTTTGCTACTATTGCTAAATTATAGCTCTCGCTGCAAAAACTATTAGTTATCTCTCTATTTTACAACTAAATTTGCCATAGTAGCTAATCCTCTTTTTCTGTGAAGAAATTTTAGACGAAAGAATCACGAACAAAGAAATACTAATTGTTATTTGTGTTAATATCGATTATTTTGTTGAAAGACGGTTTTATAAATAAACTTAAATTTTAACCTTAATTCTTTTTGGAGATAAAATTATAAAAAGAAAAAAGTACGATAATTCTGTAATTACATTTAACGATAAAGTTGTGAATTTAATATTTTTAATGTGACTGTGCTGACGCAGGTATTTCAAATTACTTTTTCCTATGTATACATCTTTTTTAATACACGTAAAAGATGATTTTGCATATAGTATACAGTTTTTTATAGAATTTAAAATTTTGTTTTTGGATACGTTTGAGAAATGTAGAAAAATGTAGGAAAAAGCTAAAAACAGTGTTACAAAATTTCTGATCCAACTTCGTGATATATATGTGATATATGATTAACCCCAATCTTAGCTAAACATTTTTCTACATTTCTCGAATACGTATACGTAATTGCAATCTTCTAAAAACATCAAGAATTAATTATTAATCAAATCTGATTTAAAATTAAAACCTTTATTGTTTCTTAATTGGAAGTATGCTTTTCTTATTACATATTTTCTTATTAAACGCATATAATCTTTTCTTTTTGGAAACAAAAGTAAACATAAGCTAATTATATGTACATAAGAATAATTACTTTAGTATTTTCTCAATAATTTATTTTATCTAAATGAAATTCAAAATGTTTTACCTTATAATAGACCAAGTTTTATAACACTCCTCTTCTTTTAATAGCTAAAAAGCTCCTTGATACTTTTTAGAGCCGACTTTCTGTTGTCGGAATTCTCCTGGATACACACAATTAGCTTGGAAGTAATTTAACATTCGTGTATCATGACCAGCATATCAACTCAAGGGCACTCCCTCGACGTGTCCCATAATGCAAATCATATTATCTTAATTACTGCGCTATGCGTCGTCATGGCGTTTACACGTACTTACGTCGTTCTCTCTCAGCTCTAAATTATTTATAAACACGCACCGTCAAGAGAGTTGGAAACAAGAAAAAGAATAACTATCCAATACGCAATTCCATGCGTATTGGATGGTTATTCTTATTTTTCTGGATCGTCATTTTTATTGGATGGTTATGTGACATTTTCGAAATGCGTATACATGCATGGGCTGCATTCGCTTTGACCGCTTTCGTGCTGATAGCGTCAGTCTATCTCTATTGCTCATTACATGTTGAAAAAAGATGGAGTGATGCTTTCAGTACAAAAAAGCACCCAAAGCGAACGCAGCCATGATGTTATACAAGTAAGTGCGAGATCTTCCTTCGTTAACTTGTAATAGTCGCAATGCCAGGAGAAAAATAATTAATAATTCCGACACTAAAACGCGTGTACGAGAATACGACACAAATTCCGTGTTCTATAGTAACATCCATTTAATGGGACATCGTTGGATATTATTAAAGCACGCGCATATTGTATTTTGTTATATTGCGTAAGACTTTATTAAGGACACTTTAAAAGAAGAAAAAACATACCCACGTGACAGAGTGCTACGTTATAATAGTGTTTTTGAGATTTACTAGGCAAAATAAAATTTGAGACACGTGATCTGAAAATTGTTTGTGTAATACCCATGTACAATACAAATACAATTTTTTTACATTTTTAAAGATTAGTTAATTATTAAACAGTGTTTTAAATTTGATTTTAGTATTGTTTTAGTTAATAATTTTATGGCGTATACGTTTTAAAAATTTTGATGTGTAGGATACAGAAACATACTTTTGTTAAAAACAAAGGGTGAAGTCTAAAGTAGATATGAGCTAATTGGTATATGTTTATAATTAAAGACGGAATCGTATTACTATATCAATAAAATTTAACGTTTTAATTAAGAAATTAAATAGTTAAAAACTTTTTGAATAAATTTTTAAATCTTTAAACAATGTTAACAACATTGAGAAAAATTATTGTATAATATTATATATAATATTAAAGAATATCTTGTATAATCATTACTCTTGCACTTTGTGTTCTCATCGAATGGTTTTACCAAATAAGCATCTTTGTACATAAAGTTTCTCTAGAGTCATTACCCCCTTGCGTAGAATAATCTTCTTAGGATTTACTTTTTAGCGATTGGCGGTTTGTTCGTTTAGAGGCTACTGATAATTAATTATATCGAGTCTGTAGCGCCGGCGGGAATTAGTAGAGTTCAATCACTTGCGAAACTCCGCAGCCCATAAGTAAGTGCACTCGGTCCATTACTTAATTACTGCTTTCCTGTCGAGTGATTAATTATTATAGTGGCTAATTAGAGGCTCGTACTGGTGAGTAACTGCAACCCGCTTGATTGGATTCGCAATTGATTCAAAGCAAGAAGTATCGATGGAATTTTATTCTCGTTTGACGACTGGTGGTTTTAACGCATAATACCACAATAACTGAATACATAGAATACTGTGACAGAACTATTGTTGATCTATATACATCAGAATGAATATTGCAAAACATACACGGTTTTATTTTGAGCACGCTTATTTTTCGTTGTTACCTCGTTTTAGCTGTATATATTTTCACTAGCAAGAACTGCTCTCTTTGCATATCGGATGGCACCATTTCGGTATCTTACAATCCGCGCGATTCACATGCATAGACGACCGTTTGTCAGGACAACCAGAAAACAAGTAGAAACTTGCACATTGCTTCCTCATAGTTTTTAGGTGTGCAAGTAGAAACTTGCACATTGCTTCCTCATAGTTTTTAAATGTGCAAGTAGAAACTTGTACATTGCTTCTTCATAGTTTTTAAGTGTGCAAGTAGAAACTTGCACATTGCTTTCTCATAGTTTTTAAATGTGCAAGTAGAAACTTGTACATTGCTTCTTCATAGTTTTTAAGTGTGCAAGTAGAAACTTGCACATTGCTTCTTTATAGTTTTTAAGTGTGTAAGCAGAAACCTGCACATTGCTTCCTCTATGAGGAAGCCTATTTTTTATGCATAATTAGTAGATATTTATTAATTTGGCTTCCTCATAGAGGAAGCAATGTGCAGGTTTCTGCTTACACACTTAAAAACTATAAAGAAGCAATGTGCAAGTTTCTACTTGCACACTTAAAAACTATGAAGAAGCAATGTACAAGTTTCTACTTGCACATTTAAAAACTATGAGAAAGCAATGTGCAAGTTTCTACTTGCACACTTAAAAACTATGAAGAAGCAATGTACAAGTTTCTACTTGCACATTTAAAAACTATGAGGAAGCAATGTGCAAGTTTCTACTTGCACACCTAAAAACTATGAGGAAGCAATGTGCAAGTTTCTACTTGCACACTTTTTTTATGGATAGAGTATCATTAAAAATACTTATACATTTTTAAAGCAGAAATCGATAACCTTCTCACCGATTCTCGCAAAATTCAAAACCTTCTTTTAATAATACTCTATATAAAACTACATGTACATCTTATACACTTTTTAAGCAGAAATCGGTAATCCCTTCACCGATTCTCGCCAAATTCACTAACAATCTTCTTTTAATGATACTCTATCCATCAAATAACTTAGGGTAGACCGAGGCGAATCGGATCAATATAAGTTTTGAGACAGTTTTCGTTAGTGTTTTTTTTTTCAAACGAGCTATTTTATCGTGCTAATTAGTAATCCGATTCGCCTCGGTCTACTCTACATATTTTTTAGGCAGAAATCGATAACCCTTTCACCAATCTTCCCGAAATTCAAAACAACCTTCCTTTAATGATACGTTCTATATATATAAAATACATATATAACTTGTACACTTTTTAGGCAAAAATCGGTAACCCCTTCATCGATCATTGCCAAATTCAACATCAACCTACCTTTAATGATACTCTATCCATAAAAAAAAGTTAAGCTCGATATCTCAAAATTTGCGGAAATTAGGGCAATCATATAGACTTTTTTTAGATAAAAATCGGGAACCCCTTCATTATTAGCAATTTTTATTCATTCGATAAAGGGATTCTTTTCTAAATGTTTTTGAATTTTTTTAGAAATGCCCGTGGTTGCTCTAACTTTTGTAAATTTTGAAATATTGGACTATTTCTAATTTCATTATATTCTTCAGTCTTTTCTACCCTTATTTCATATATAATTCTTTAAGATTTGATTGATTAGATCCATTTTTATACACAATCAAAGGTCTATAATTTTTTTATATGTGAAATATGTGTGGCTTGAAATATCGGGCTATTTATAGTTTTATTATATTCTTAGCAACTTTATACCCCTATTTTATATATAATTATTTAAAATTTTATTGATTAGACCCAGCTTTATAAAGTTTCTATGTATGTACGAATTCTCCGAAATTTCAAATGTGTTTAACACGAGAACTGATGAATCAAATTTTAAAGAATTATATATGAAATAGGGGTAGAAAAGACTGAAGAATATAATAAAATTAGAAATAGTCCAATATTTCAAAATTTACAAAAGTTAGAGCAACCACGGGTATTTCTAAAAAAATTCAAAATTTTTTTAAAAAAGAACCTTTTTACCGATCATCGCCAAATTCAATACCAACCTTCCTTGAATGATACTCTATCGATTAAAAAAAAAACAGCCCGATATCTCAATATTTGCGGAAGTTAGAGCAACCACAACATCAAATGTGCACATACACACACACACACACACATACGGACATTTTTTTTTAGGCGATATTTTGACGTTTTACAACACTCTGAACATATTGGCATCAAAAACTCAAAAAACAATCTTTTCTTTGGTTTTTTCTACCCCTGTTTCATATATAATTCATTTAAATTTGGTTGACTAGACCCAACTTTATACGCAATCAAAGGTTCATATACGAAATTTACGAAAACAAAGCTTCCTCTATGAGGAAGCAAAAATAAATAAAAATGGATTTTTCTATATATGCACACACACACGCACGCACACACGCACGCACACACGCACACGCACACGCACACGCACACGCACACGCACACGCACACGCACACGCACACGCACACGCACACGCACACGCACACGCACACGCACACGCACACGCACACGCACACGCACACGCACACGCAAACGCACACGCACACGCACACGCAAACGCACACGCACACGCACACGCACACGCACACGCACACGCACACGCACACGCACACGCACACGCACACGCACACGCACACGCACACGCACACGCACACGCACACGCACACGCACGCGCACGCGCACGCGCACGCGCACGCGCACGCGCACGCGCACACGCACACGCACACGCACACGCACGCACGCACGCACAGCGCACACCTATGTATATGTGTGTATAATAATGGTAATAATAAGATAAATATATGTATATGGTAATGCGCAATATTAAGTAATCCAAACAATTAATTCTCAGTGCACTGTGAGTAATTATCTATACAGTTACATATATTGTTTAAAGTATTTAATGATAACTGATGATGATGAATATCAAGTTTGCTTATTAAGAATAATTTAAAAAATATATAAGCTCAGTATAATAATATGTTTTAATTGCTTATTGAAAAATATTAGGAAAAAATAACATTATATTATTATATTATATTTTTAATGTTGAACTATATCTGTATACATCAATTATTTCAATAGATTTTTATATTTACGATGCATTTGACATAAAGAAAGTATAATTCAATATAAAATCTAATTTAAATTATATAAAAAACTTTGTGTAATAATGAATATATTTATTCCCAAGTATTTTTCTGCCGCGACATGCACGTTGTAAATGGCGGAAAAACTGAGCTTTATATAGAAAATACCAGATAAAGTATATAGGGATTAGTTAGAATCCCTAACCCTAAAAGAATCTCTCTTTGAAGTTGATACGATCATTACATGCATCCTGGGCTTTAGTAAATCCTATAATATTCGGTGATTTCCCCCTTTTTCGTCACTTTTTATTGGACAAAAATGTCGAAATTCTATCTGCAAGATTATTGAAAATATTTCAAGATAAGAGAAAATAGTTATAAATATTTTCATGCTGAAGAAATTGTGATATCTTATTATATTATACAAGTATTCGAGTATAATATGAGAAAATGTATTGGATTTATTTGATTTTAATAGCCGTTTTTAAAATTAACATTTCTTAAATATTTGTTTATAGATGTATGACTAGACATTTAATCTCTGTTTAAAAAATATGTCTAGCATTTAAATTTTTTTTGTTTATCTATTTCATGCATATTATATATTTAATAAAAGATATATTTATATATATATTTTATTTTTAAAACAGTATCGGTATTATATTATTAATAGAATTATATATTTTCCTTGATTTCTTTCTGATTAGGTATCTGAAGATTAATTCGTAATCATCTCTGCCCCAATCTATGTTATGTAAGATTTTAATTTATAGAAAAGCAAATCTTATTATATTTTGTTAAATACATCTTGGCTCTATTTAATTATTTTTTTTCTACTTTTAATATCTGATCGGGCACAATTGATCGGGACGTATTGAAAATTGAAGCATAACCAAACAAAAGAAGTTTTCAGTTTATGATTGCTACATATAATGTAGCACCTAAGCAGTTTCTGGAATCTAGCACAGTCTATCGTACGTACGGTGAACTATTGTGAACTAAAGTACACTTTGTTTCATCTAGTTTCCAGTTTCGAAAGATACATATACGAGTTAAGGCCGCGCTCATGTACATGAAAATACGTTACGACATATTACAGTAATAAAGCGGTCAATGGAGTGCAAGGTTGCCGATGAGTATTTTTACATGACGACCGGCGTCGTAGTTCTATTTGCAGTGCAGGGAAGGCAGGTCACTATATAATTATAGACGGATGAGATATAGATCGGTAATATTTCGATTACAGATGGCAAACAATTCTAACGCAAAACTAAAAGCTAAAAATCTTTATAGCTTAAAAGATTAATGTTACCGTCCGAGTGCCTTCCACTGTTAGATTGAGCTTATCTCTCTTTACATCCACATGAATTATTTCAGGCTGACGGAATTCTCGACGATATTACACAAATTACGTTCTTGATATGGATTGATGTACGCTCTAATCTTGAAGAAGCAATACGTTGAAAGTGGATAGTATACATCGAATTATGTATATTTATAAAATTAATCCGTTCAAAATTACATTGCATAAAAATCTAATTACTGTTATAACTTATGAATCAAGTGCAAAGTATAAAATTAACATTGAATTTTGTTTGCATTGTTAATTACGGCAATGAATTAAAGAAATGGTGAAATAAAAAAATGTTTATTTTTTATACTCGTTGAAAAATGAATGTAGGTATAATTAATACAATATAATGTTAAAATAAATTTACTATTTAGCCTATTTTTACAAAAGTCGATTGATATACGGAAAAGTAAAATGTATATACAAACTCGTAAAATATATGATTTGCTTCTTTTAGGGCCGGTTGTTCCAATCTATTGGTAATCTAACTAATAGTTAAATTATATGTCTATCTTTGTTTAATGTAAAGGATAAACAAAGACATATATGATTTAATTATTAGGTAGTTTACCAACAGGTTGGAACAACCGGCCCTAGCTTAATAATTTTATTATTTAGTTATATTTATCATTTAGTTGAACATTCATAACAATACTTTTTTATCGTAAAAAATTTAACATAAATTGCTTTTGTTGTAATAAAAAGAGAGAAAAAAATAACGTGTGAGCTTCCACTTTATTTAATTTCGAGTGAAATTGTGGCAAAAGAGGAGACATTTTATCAACGAAAAAAGCTATTTCACTGAATGCTTTTTGTGCATGGTTGATGTATCAGTTTCGATCAAAAACTGCATTTTCGTTTATCCAGATATTTTTAATTATCCGTCAAAGATTTTGCATCACAGAGAAACATTTTGCCAAATATTTATAACTGAGTTTTTTATTTGCGCGAGCTCTACCTCTTTATAGATTTTGCGTGTCTGATGCGACAAGCAATGCATTATATATATAATCTCGGAAAGTGGAGTTGTCTAATAATTTATTTAAACAAAAAGCGATACACGAAATATATTGAGTAAATTCTCCATTGCAAGTACATATGTACATCGACAGATTATAGTAGAAATTAGTAAATAAATTTGTATTTGCATCTCATAAATATGTAAATTATTTTCTTCTCTATGACTCATGCGATATTTTATAATGCTTGCAAGCATTGATTAATATTTATAAATAATAAACTCATAAAATACAATATGCTAATGATAATTATAAATCTTAAAATTGATACAATATAAAAGGTCTTTTAAAAAAGTATTATTAGAAAATATTAATCTATATACAGGGTGATTCAGAAATACTTGTATAAACTTTTGGGGGTGAGTTATCCACACATAAACAATAAAAAATGTCATATATATGTATGTCCGGATATACCTGGTTTATGAGTTATAATCAAAAGATTACTTTTGACAAAAACTTACAGTATACATCAATGACACAAGACAAATGTGATACGTCTTTAGTTCAATTATTTATCTACTTATAATTCATAACAAATGCTCAAAATGTCTTTATCTGCTTCAGTGCACGCATGGATGCGTCAGATCATGGACTGTCAATCCTTTCAAAGATCTCATGATAGTTGCGGATGGTTTCACAGGCATTTTCAATGTGTTGGTAAAGCGTCTCTTTATTTACAATTTTAGTTACATACTAGGGCTTTTAAGATAAAAATCGAATAGATTTAGGTCAGGCAAATGTGCAAACCTGGAATGTAATATTTCGATTATAACTCATAAACCAGACATTTCCAGACATATGTATATATGACATTTTTTTCTTGTTTATGTGTGGAGAACTCACCTCCAAAGTTTGTACAAGTATTTCTGAATTACCCTGTATATTTTACTATTTTATGTAAAAGAAATATAAATTTTAATGTAAAATTTTATATTTTGGAAACATCATGGTTTTTAGCAAAAGAACAGAGAAATCGAGCATTTAGCTGTATATCAAGGTACAATTAATCAACTCGCAAATGTGCAATCAGTTATTACATATCTTCATATAACCTATTTAAAAAATGGGCTCGAATGTAATCTTGCTATTAACTAAAATTATTCATACACAATTAATAACGTATCAAGTGATGATATTTTGATTTTACAAAACACAATAGCATAATTTTCATGTATGGGTATATTCTCTTTACTCATTGGCATTTCCGTAAATTATACAAAATGCCGTCTGAATATCATAGACACAGATTTTCCATGCTTTTATTATCAATATGCGCATAAGCGATATATACATCATACAGAGTTGCTCGTTTTCATGCAGTCGACATTATTATGGAATAGGAGCGATCAAGATGATGAAAATCTGTAAAGTGTAACGACGAAAAGTCAGTAGAAGACAAATCTATCTGGCAAATTACCTAACTTATAGGTGCAAATTTAAAAAACAAATGCGTGCATAATCGGCCGATGTTTTTGCCGTTAAAAAGACATTTATAATCATTAGGTAACTCGTTAGGTGGATCGGAATGATGTATCGTCCGTTTTTGATTACTCATTACTCGGAATGCAATCTGTTTCTTTTCTTTTTTTATATGGGGCTTTTATTTCCAAGAAGATACTTAAACACGTAATATTAATTTACCTCAACACCTTAACACGTAATATTAATTTGAGAAATTAACATGCTCTTTTTTAACTTTCTAGAAAAACTCAATTTATGTTAGTAACAGAATCAAATTGAATAGACTCAAATTAGTAAATATATACTAATTGTAAGTGTTAACGAAGTAATTCTACGAGTTTATATTTATAAAACATTAGATATTGCTTGCTTGAAATAATCTTACAATATAAAATAAGATTTATATTATAAACTAAAAATTAATTAACCTAATGCGACTTTATATTTAGCACAATTTTATTAAAAATCACTGAGAAAGTAATATTTCTTTGTACAGTTGTTTTATATTAATAGTTTTATCATTATTTTATTAATTACAATTTCTTTGAAATTAAATTTTTTCGACCTCTAACAACTGTCTTTTTCTCTCGTGTTTAAAATATTATTTACCTTTTCTTAAAAAACAATATTTTATGTTTGCCATACAAATTTTTGTTGTATTATGAAGATATATGTAGAGAAATTGATTGTAATGCGTAAGATAATATTGACATGCCTGTGAACATATAAGCTTCCTGTTATTTAGTCATACGAACAATGAAAGTTCTGACGAACTTATCGACGATATGCATCAATAAATAAGCCAAGTGACGATGTTGCGAGAAAGTCGAAGTTCAGAAGTCAGAATGTCTTGAAAAGGAGCAACTATTTGCGGACTTAAGTTATCCGCTAAGCTTATTTCAATTTATTAGTCTGCAATGCCAATCTTGCATGGGCGTCCGTATCTGAACGCTTTGGATGCGGCAAGTTTGGATAACGATGAAACGGATGCTTGTACTTTTAAATTGCCCGAAGTAATTCCCCAATATCTTCTCTCTCAGTCAGAGTCATGATATTCATTTCCATGGGTAAAACTCTCTGCCCCAAGGATTGCTTTAAACAGAAATTGATGGAATGTCTTGGAACGATCACACGTAACTTCTTAAAATAAATGGAGAAGCAGATTCTTTCTGAAGCTTTTTTTTCCCGTAATTTAACAAAAACTCTAAATAATAAAAAATTTGAATAAAAAAGTAGCTTTAGTTATTTATTTTATTAATGATAATGTGATGATAACAAACTAAATTTTTTATTATACACAGTATAAGAGGAGACCGGGGCAAACTCGACATAATTTTTTCAAAGACAATTTTTAACAATTAATTAAAATTTTCAAGCAAATTTAATGGTACACATTTAAAAAGTGTTTCTTCAGGTACAAAATTGCTTAAGAAAGTTTTGCTGTACATTGCTTAGTTTTATCCCCCAGGAAAGGAAAAGTGACGCAAAGAAAAATTTTCAAATTGAAAAATGCCGGGGCAAACTCGACACTTTGCCTAATCGACACAATTTGATCTGGAACTTATTTTTTATTGTTTGAAACTAAACATACATTGTTTATCGTGTATTTAGATTAGAAAGCACAAAAATGCGGAATTAAGTAAAACAATCATTGGAAATAATGAGAACAAAAATTGTTGAACTTTCAATTATTTTCATCTAAACTCATGTCTGAAAAACAAATTATGTAAGTAAATTCGCGATCAGACGTGCGCACACATTTATCATGGGCCATATGGCTGCATGACATTGACAAGCATCGTTTGTTATTGGGAGCCGATGAAACGGCGTGGTGTCGACTTTGCCTTGAACGTCGTTTTTCACTTTTGTCACTCCAAAAACATAAAAATTTTAAAAATATGCAAAAACTATTATCGGATTCGTATAGTATAGAGCATCGAATTTTCCATCAAAATCACTTACCGGCAGATTCGCAAGAGTAAAGCTCGATGAAAGAGTAGAAATCTTCGAGAGATCAGAAAAATTACTTTTTATCATCAAAAACGTTTATGTCACGCTAAAAATTACACCAGAACTCGGAATGTCACCAAATTTCGTTAACCCTTAAACACATACTGTCCAGTCAGTAGGGGAGAGTTGGCAATTACCGAGCCCCTAAGAACCGAAGCATATATCTAAGCTCAGAAATGCTTCAAAAAAACAAACTGTGCAGTTTTAGATAGGTCATTTATTTGGCTATCCATATATCATACCAATAATGTTGAAAGTTAAACACAAACTAAAATATTAATAATTTTTTAAAAAATGAGAAAACGCGGTATTATCAAACTGGTCTGATAATATCGTGACCAGGTCTGATAAAATCGTGCCCAGTTTGATAATACCGCGTTTTCTCACTTTTTGAAAAATTATTAATATTTTAGTTTGTGACATGAGGTAGAACATAATAAAAAATGTTTTTTTATATTTATGCATTAATGTGGTAGGTACCTACATATAAAAATAAATGAATGTGTTAAAAAATAACGATCAGTCTCCAAAATTCTATCAGTCTCAAAATTTCAACTTAAAAACACTTAAAAGGCACTTAAATAGTTTTCATTAAATTGCTGTAACGTAACATTTTCATGTTCGACACTTTCGCACATACGTTTGACAATAGCGCGAAATTATCAAACTCAATCATTTCACTTTATAACTTTAAAATATATAGGAAAGAAACGCGTGTTTCTAAAATCACTTTGCAACCTAATTTTATAGTGTTTTAGCTTATCAAATCCGTCAGGATTATTTCTCTAATGAAAATATTATGTTACTCACCTCTTATCGAAACTACCAGCAAAATTGCAACGAGCAAGCAGAGAAGCTTCCAGAGCGCACTGTGTTTACATGGACGGCCGGAACGCATTGACGGCGCATGCGGGTGGGGTATTTCGTGTTACTCTATGATATTAACATCATTGTAGGCGCGTAATACAAATAGTTATTGAGATAAACAATGGCGCGGAATTGTCAACCGCGCGGTAATTGCCAACTCTCCCCTACCATCAATACATAACGTGGGTATGCCATACCCGACTCGCGTATTTCAACTGTAACTTTGCGTCCTGTACATCAATTTTAACTTCTTTTTTTTTTAAATTGTGTGCTAGACTGTAAGGAAGAAGACTATGTAAATTATATTGTGATTTAATGTTTATCTTCAAAGATATTTGCAAATAAGTCGAATAAAGTCGTAAGAAAATTGTGCAAAAATCACTTTTTCTTTAAAAATTCATAACTTTTTAAAAAAAAACTGATAAAGACATTTTACAAACGGATCTTAAAAGTACAGAAATGATAGTATATGAAAAAAATACGTCATAATTATTTGTTCTAAAAAGTATAATTATTTGACATGGTAAACTTGGACAATTTTTAATTTTTTTGGAGCATTTCAATCACGTGAAAAAAATTCCTGTAATTCTGGAACTAATTTATAAAAACTTTTAAGACTTTTATGTCTAGTTTTTGCGATTGATAAACATAATTTAAAAGTTAAATTTGGCTTTAAAAACTTTACAACAACAAAATGGCGGACATGAAAACCATACATATATTTAATTATTTTACAAAAATAGGTTAAAAATAATTTAAAATTACAATAAAATTCTTTGAAAGTAATTTATTTTTATAAAAAAATGAAGTTTATTATACCGAGCAGAGAGTACATATTTTTGCCGTGTGTATTTTGCACATTGGTAATTCGCATTTCAAACATTTGTACATCGTATAAATGAAATAACATAACCTGAAATAATCCATATTGTAAAATTATAACCTCAAATTATCTGATACATTGCGGTAAATAAATAAAATAAAATATCTCAAAAAATTCCACTAACACACAAGGTGGGTATGGCATACCCGAAACAAACTTTTCTATCTTTTTGCTCGGTTTCTACGAGTCTGACGCTGCTTCAAATTCGACATTCAAGACAAAACCTCAAAGTTTCTTTACACGCTTGTACCGAACCGCTACCGTCATCTGTTTCGAAATGGCACGTGATTAAAGAACCGACCGGGTATGGCATACCCAACATATGTGTTTAAGGGTTAATAATACTGGCACATAAAGACGCATTTACAGTAGGAAAGGTTTCTAGGATAGATTTAAATGAGCAAAAAGTCTAGTGTTAAGTTTGCTTCGGTGTCGAGTTTGACCCGGTCTTTCCTAATATAAAATATATTGATACAATATATTATTTATAATATATAATTATAATAATATAATAATATAATAAAATTACTAAAATATGAGAAAATAAATCATTATTTGTCAACAAATTTTTAAAAAATTTTAGAAACAGTATTTTTTAAATCATAACCGTTGCTAGTTTTATGACTTTGAATATAAATTATTGCATTATAATATAATCATGATCTAATGTTTAATTAAATTAAATTAAGTTATTGTGTAATTTAACAAAGACGATAGCGATAAAGTGTTATATAAAGATTTTTAATAATTTTAAAGGAAAGAGCAGCTCTTTCACATCGATTGAATATGACTCGATTGAAAGGCAAAAGACCGGAACTGCTTGTGTGCCTCTTGTTCTTTATTAAAAGGTTAATCAGCCGGTAATTGTAGCTTATTCCACGTCAAATACTTTATTAATATATACGAAATAACGGCTAATAATAACTCAAGGATAATTAGTAAAAAACGCTACTAAATTTTTGTATACTTTTGTAGATATTAGTACTTTTTGCATAACATATATGCAATATTTTGAATTAAATTAAATATAATTGTTATATATAAAAATATGTATGCATTACGTAAATATGTATAATTAAACATTATTAATATATTTTATTTATTTATATAAATAAGACGCAGGTATATAATAAATATGTGCATTATGTAAATATAATTTGCGATTATTTAAAGACAATATTCATAAAAATATTAAAATTTATTTGAGCAAAAAATTTACAATATAGTGAAATAAAAATATATCAATGCTTGTAAAATTAAGAAGTAAAAATAACTGAGAAACTAAAATTCAGAGATGTAGAAAATTTTGAAGTATTTGTAAATTTATACATAATGATATGTTAGGAGATAAAAAAAAATAATTTTCTTTTTTTTTAATATTATCCATATATATATATATATATATATCTATGCACGCAAAAAAATATTTTTAAAAATTTGACTTACACCACTGTAGTTTTTACCCCTCCATATATATATATATATATATATATATATATGGAGGGGTAAAAACCACAGTGGTGTAAGTCAAATTTTTAAAAATATTTTTTTGCGTGCATAGATGCAATTTATATATTGTATAGATTGCATCTATGCACGCGAGAAAAAATTTAAAAAAATCTGACTTACACCACTATGACTTTTACCCCTCCATATATATTAGGGTAGTCCTTATTTACTCGACAAAAAAATGTTTTTTTTTTTTTTAATTTTTTTTGCGGCACCCTCCATAATGTTTCCAATTTGCAAAAAAATAATCCCTGCCAAAACTCAGCTCGATCGGATAACAGAAACTGGTGCCCCCGGATTTTTTAACATTTGAGTTCTCTTGTATTAAACTGTTTATTCCATTAACATTGGTTTTTAAAGCGTATTTTCTACAAAAATCTGGCCTAAAGCACTTTTCTTTTTTTAACATGTGTGTCTTGCTTTTCTGCAATATATTGCATCGTTTGAGACCTTATACGTCTCATTCAAACAATTAGGTAAATTATTAATAACTAAAAAATAAAAATAAATAGTTATTGCATTTATTGCTTAATCAACTGGAAAAAATTATGTATGGGCTACAAAAGTTATAGTAGTATGTTTAGAGCCAAAAAAAAAAAAATTAAAAAATTTCATGTTTTTATTAAAAACAATCAATTTTTTGTGGCTAACGTTACTTAATAATATTTATACTAAAGTCCTGAAGCTGTTGCGCTTGTGTTCTTTGATCAGAAAATATCCGCAGATACGAAATAGTATATTGTGCACCAAGGGGCGAAAGTAGCATTTTTCAGACGAGTGTGAAGTTTGCCGCCCTCGCCTTCGGCTCGGGCGGCAAATCACACGAGTTTGAAAAAGCTTTCGCCCCGAGGTGCAAACGATATTTTTCACAATACATTTACGGAAAGTTCGACTTCCATGCCTAGAGAGAGGCGAGAGTGGTTAATTTCAAGCCAGGGCTTACTTTCTTCCCTAGGGCGGAAAGTGGTTACTTTCCTCCCTATATAGGGCGGAAAGTGATTACTTTCCACCCGCTAAACAGGGAGGAAAGTTGTTACTTTCTTCCCTAGGGAGGAAAGTGGTTACTTTCCGCCCGCTATGCCGCCCTGGGAAATTGGTCGCTTTCGCCCCTCTCTACAGGCATGGAAAGTTGAACTTTCCGTGGAGGTGTTGTGAAAAAGTAAATGATTGAAGCTATCAATCCAGAAAAAATATCGACAAATAAAAGTTAAGCGCGTAGTTATAAAAACACACAATATTCCTGAAGTGCTAGAAAAAAATATTGAACATTTCGTAACTGCGAAAACAGCTGATTTTTTCGACAGATTTAATATTAGTCAGAAAACGACACTTTTAAAAAAGGTTTTCAAATTGTATCCCAATTAAAAGTTGTTAACAATACAGCGGAAAAAGGCGTTAAGTTAATGGAGGATTACAGTAAATTAATTACTAGAAACAAAGATCAAAAACAGTATTTATTACGAGTTGTAAAAGATTACGGCACGAACACGATAATTAGTGCCTCTTAATTTGATTGTGGTTTCTGATAGTATTTCTTACGCTAAACATAAATTATATAGGTTTTATAGGGCTAACTGCTTTAGTTTTCGAGATATGCAGTATTAAAGCTCAAAATAAATATAATATAAATCGTTACTTTTTTAAATTGGTAATTATGTATAAAAGGGACACCCTTACTCAGGAGGGTGACCTTGACAACATATGTCAAAGTCAAGGTCATCGAACACGATAACTAGTACCCTTTAATTTGACCGTGGTTTTTGGTAGTATTTCTTACGCTGAACAAAAAATTATATAAATCATATTAGGAAACAGTACACACGTAAACGAGGAAAGGGCACCTCCCTCGAAAGCAAGGGGGTGGGGGTGAACCTCGGTTTGCGTGAAAAGTGTATGCGTGAACTTTTCATGAGTGGAAAGTTAATATAAATTTTTAAATAATACTTCAATTGTGTGTGTATAAACAGTACACACGTAAGCGGGGGAGGTGCGGTAACCCCTCCCCCAAAAGCAGGGGGCGGTGGGGGTGAACCTCGGTTCGCATGAAAAGTGTACGCGTAAAGGCTAATAATTTAAATGTAATTATACATAAAAGGGACATCCTCTCCGATGACCTTGACTTTGACATATGTTGTCAAAGGGGACACCCTCCTGAGTGAGGGTGTCTTTTTTATGCATAATTACCACTTTAAAAAAGTAAAGATTTCTGTTATATTTATTTTGAGCTTTAATACTGCATATCTCGAAAACTAAAGCAGTTAGCTCTATAAGACCTATATAATTTTTTGTTTAGCGTAAAAAATACTACCAGAAACCACAGTCAAATCAAGAGGCACCAGTTATCGTGTTCTCCCCAAGATTACCGCCGCCGCTTTTTTGATTCGACAAAGGAAACCTTATTATTGCAACAAATATTATTAGGTAACTTTAACCACAAACACAAAAAATTAATTGTTTTTAATAAAGACATGAAATCTTTTAATTTTTGTTGTTTTTTTGGCTCTAAACATACTATTATAACTTTTGTAGCCCATACATAATTTTTTCCAGCTAATCAAGCAATAAATGCAATAACTATTTATTTTTATTTTTTAGTCATTAACATTTAAACAATTTACTTAATTGTTTAAATGAGACGTATAAGGTCTCAAACAATGCAAAAAAGCAAGACACACATGTTAAAAAAAGAAAAGTGCTTTAAGCCAATTTTTGTGGAAAATACAGTTAAAAACTAATGTTGATGGAATAAACAGTTTAATACAAGAGAACTCAAATGTTTAAAAATCCGGGGGCACGGGTTTCCGTTATCCGATCGAGCTGAGCTTTGGCAGGGATTATTTTTTTGCAAATTGGAAACATTCTGGGGGGTGCCGCAGAATAAATTTAAAAGTCGAAAAATAAGGACTACTCTAATATATATATATATATATATTATTGTAATAGTATTTAGTTATTGATGAATATTCTTTTATTATTATACATATAGGAGGATAACACAGTGACATTTCTCAACTTTATTTTAAGCGCGCGCTCGTGTAACTCTAGCCCTAGCTTGCTCTTCTTTACCGACTTCTTTATCGATTGGATTTATTATCTCTAGAGTCGTTACCAGACGTTTTTCGTTATGTTCGCCTCCGCGCCTATCTAACCTCTCAGATTCGGCTGTACCTTTGTGTTTACATCGCTTGTGTCAAATACCGTTGTGTACAAGGCACCTAATTTCCTCAACCGAGGAATCTAATCAATAAAACCCCCGCTGTACCTTTGTACGTTGCGCCCATTATAAGTTTTTCTCTGAGTGTTTACACAATTAAACTCAATTTATATAAGTCAGGTGTAATTATTATTACCCTCTGTATCATATATATATATATATATATATATATATATATATATATATATATATATATATATATATATATATATATGATACAGAGGGTAATAATAATTACACCTGACTTATATAAATTGAGTTTAATTAATATTAAGTTGAGTTTAATTAATATATATATATATATATATATATATATATATATATATATATATATATATATATATATATATATAGAGAGAGAGAGAGAGAGAGAGAGAGAGAGAGGGGCATTAAAATAAATATTCAAAAATTTCAGGATTTATTTGATAATTTTATTATATTATTTTTATCAAGATATTGTTAAAAATTTCAATTATTTTGAATTATTTTTATTAATAATAATCCAAACGTGAACATTTCATGAATAAAACTATTTCTTTATATATAGTATTTATATAATCATTAAATTATTGATGGTAAAGTTAATGTTGCTATTATTTGTGCTAGAATAGCTTAATAATAAATTTATGTCCACTACTATGGCGTAATGCCATGTAGGTATATTTTGCGGGAGACGAAAAGTTCATAAAAGTCGACGCAACTTTCCAAAACTCATTACTGTGAATTGACCTTTTAGTGGCGATCCAATCCAGGCAGTATAAATTCGTTTCATTAAAATGAAAATATTTCGCTTTGTTTAAACTCTCATTGTTCTCTTTGATCGCGCGCGAAAATCGCTTTGTTGTCAACACATATTAATCCACAATTCAGTGAACATATAATTATATAGGTTTAATTTAACTGAACCAAATTATTTACTTAACTACTTTTTCTTATTGGACACATGTATACAGGAAATTATTAACGATAGTAGTTTATACAAATTATATTTAGATATACCTAATATAATCCAAGTTGCATGTGAAATTTATTCTTGTGTTTATGGTGTATCCGATATTGATAGTTGTTTTAGTTTAATTTACGAATAATTAGATACAATATGATTGAGCCTAATTAAATTTGATATAATTAGATTTAAAAAAACTTGTATCCCAAAACAATATTATTAGATTATAACAATTTTTAAATAAGTTGACAAAATAAAATACTTTGTGGTAATAAAATGCTTATCGAAATATTTCGCAAAATGCTTCTATCTTTTCAAGAATCTTTTGAGAAATGATAGTTAAATAGAGAATTATTTAAAATATGTTTATTAGAGATTTGTTATTGCTTTTTGTTCATTGAAGAAGAAACTCTTAAATAAATCTTGAATAATTTTATTGCCAGGATTTTGAATATTTTGAATCTCAGAAAATAATTATTATTTTTATTGTAATGACTCAAATACTTTCTAACAATTAGTTTCGTAAGATAAGAACATATTTTTTTAGTTATTTTATTAAGGGTCCTGGATACCCATGTCAGCCATCTTGAATCAGACGGTGAAATATGAACAATTCTTACGGAAGATCTCAAATAAGAAGTCACCGTACGATTAAATATAAGCGCTCAAATAAAAGATGAAAGCATATTGTATGTTTACCTGCTCATTAATTTGCTGGTTTTAATATAGAAAATGTACTAACAGTGCAATGAAAAATTGACAGCTGATGCGGTCGGCGTAGCACTGTTCTGGAAAACGGTTTATGGTACTTTATTGGATTATTATTTGAGGCAATGAACAGCACATTGACATAACCAACAAACTGAAGTTCAGTAATGCACAATTTTTAGTACGATTAATGAGTTATTTTATCAATGAGATCTTCCGCAAGACACTTATTGACGTGTTTTCCGCCGCGAGCCACTCGAGAGAGTCGAGAATCGACTGGTGGGGCACACGCACACAAGAGAAAGAACGTATCTGAGTGCACAGGTACGTGCTTTCTCTTGTATGTGTTTTCTCCACCATCCGACTCTCGAGTGACTCGTGGCCACATCGCGGCGCTCTGTATTAAGCTACGATCCGAAGCTTCCTCCAGTAGGTGTCGTGCCACTCGACCGCTGTATTTTCCGTGACTATCCAGGGGTCTTAATTAATAACTTAAAATTAAATAGATCTTTTATAATATTGAGTTTCTTTGTATTTTATACAGTGCTAACATTAATCATTAAATTGTTGTATATTATTTACAAAGACATATTAAAATGTAACCATTATATAATAAAACTTTTTAATTTATGTAATAGAATTATGTATTTATATTAATGTGTTACATTATAGTGTAAATATTAATAAACTTCTAAAGTTCTACATTCTATATACATATTTTTTAATTACTGCAAAAATTAATTTTTGAAATTTATGAAGGTAAATTTATTGTAATACACTGAAAGTAAATATCAATAATATATAATTTAGGAAATAGATTTACTTTTGTAACCTCGATAATCCCTTCAGTGAGATGAGTTGCATTGGTTTTACTGTGCATGCGCGGCTGGAAGTCTGATGCGGCTCGCAAATGTCACCTCGCGATTCCCAGAACGCAATTTCAATTGGAAATCGCTGACGATCTCTGCGAACCACATCCCCATGCGATGTAATTAGAAACGGCGTCGTAATGAAGCTGTCAATTATCTCCCGACGATGCAGCAGGTCGTTTCCATTCTCGATTTGTTGCTGCAGCGAATTGACGATTAATTGACGGCTATTAACACTATGATTTATAAACTTTCTCAATTTGAAACACTGTACGTCTTTCAAACAGATACATATCTGACTTTTCTTATTCATACAGATAGTATCGTAATAGTGTGATTTAAAACAGCTAATACTTTGAGTACACAATTGTCTTTTTATTGAAATTTTTTATCCGTTTCTTTTGTTCTTTAATAACTTATAATTATTGAAATATTTCTGTTCGATATTTCCGTTAATTCGTACGTTATAAATCTCATGTGTACAGATCTCGTGGATTCAATTTGCACAAGGATTAATTTCAAATCTGGTTTTTATCTCAATTCTCATCCTGGCCTTAAAAGATACAGTTGGAGAATGTATTTGATCTGACTGCGAGAACAGGACTTATCTACAAAAATTACGAGTTCAATCGTATCAGGGTAACCGCGTTCTTTTGCTCGAGTGTCCTCGAAACAGGAACATCGGTCTCATCGGCCCACGTATTTCGTCAGTGACATTACTTACAGCCCACTATAAACGTGCTTTTCTCGTCTATACGGCCGATCGCGTTAAATTACCGTGCATCGTAGAGACTGCGGCGATATCTGCGTGCAAAACTCGAGTGATATTGATACATTTTGCTTTGTATCGCTTGCAGAATCGATGGCCGCTCCCGTGGAGCTTGAAGGATTTGCATTCCTGTCGAATCATTCAAACTCGGCAATTTTTCACTATTGCATCGTTCCACGCAATGTTCCGTGAAATTTCCGAACTGGCGGCATACATTGATAAATGTCACTTTCTATTAGATCTTTCAAACTCGATGATTTTCAGATGTAGTTCAACACGATATCTCTTTTACATCAATAACGTTGAATGCCAATTTTGAATTAGAAATCAAAAACTTTTTATTTTGCTTGCCGATATTAAAATTTTACAGTTTTATCGTATCAAAGAAAGTGACTCAAAAATCATGTAAATTAATTTTACAGTAACTATCACAGTCTTCGTTATTATAAGAATTATCTTTTATCAGGAATAAAACAAAATTTTAAGACAAAATAAAATTTTGAAATATATGTTAATTTCAAATTGACATACGAATAACAAATTGTCCAAGATTAAGTTTAATAGGTGTTAATAAAAAATTTTTCAAAATTATTCTTTTTATGTGATGAGCTTTGGAGATAGGATAACTCCGATATTTACGCAGCGCAGGGTTTTACGCCGCAGAAATCAGAAAAAAATAGAAGAAATGAAGATATTTGCTCGCAATTATTCTATTATGTGCTTTTATGCCATATTAGTATTGTGTTGTAATTATTATGACATTTTATTGCCTTATTTATAAACATTACTTGTAATTTTTTATAAGGCATTTATTCTTCTTATGAATATCATTTATTTCATCCCTGTAGGATATATGGTAAAAATGCAATGGCCTCTAAAAAATTTTTTTTTGTTAAATACAAAGAATAAATATTTCATATTTCTAATTTTGTTTATAGTAGTAGACAGTATACAGTTTTTATTAGTATAATTAATTTGCCTTAAACATATCAAATAGTACTCAATAAATTAAGTTTTTCTTAGGTGCGGCATATATACCGGAGTTACCCTATATTATAATATTTTAATAAATTTAAAAAAAAATTCTAAAGAAAATAATGTTGCAAATTTAGAATATTCTCTAATAAGTTTAAATGTTAGAAAAATACTTTTTCTCTCGTGATTTTTTATTATCATTTTTTATCTTTTCAAGCTTGTATTCGAAATTTCTTGATTCCTCTCTTGGTATATGTTAAATTAAAATATGATAGGTACTAGCAACTTTACTGAAGACTTGAGGTTGTTTTGCAATTTACGATGAAAGCAATCATGCATAGAACAAGATTTCATCAACAAACATACCTAATTATGTACATTATCGTGGTAAGCTTTTGATATCATTTAACAAACTAAATCAAGCAATATTAAATTAATAATTATTATGCAATGATTACACGTAATAATTATTTATTAAACATTTATTAAACAGTGATTATTATATATACTATTTTATCTCTATTTTTAAATATTTATTTTTTATCTATTTTCTTTTATTATGTTTTACATGTAATTTGTTATTCTCTTGCAAAATTACTCTGCTCATATGATATTATATGAACTATTTTGCGGTACTTTAAATGCTTCGCGTAAAAGCCATTTTATTATCTACAGATCTGTGACTTGCGCATGTCATTTCGTCATTTTCTACAATATGTCCACATATGTCCACACATGTATGTATGTATTAAAACTGTGTGACACGCTTATCAAACCTACTTTATCACAGTTTTCCATTATAATGAATTGTATACATATCATCAATCTCTAATATTTACTTTATTTTCTAAGGACGCATATACCTAAGATACTAATTTATATTAGTATCTTAGATACATATAGCAAACGCATTTAAAGCTTAATACAAAAACGTATATATTTCCGTTAAAAAAATTAAAGTGATAATAATGATAATAATGATAATGATAATAATGATAAAAATAAATCTTTATCTTTTTATTTATTTATTTAACTCTTTTGTTCATTTATTTATTTAATTGCAAGTAGTAAGTGGTTGTATATCTTCTTTAATGTTTAAAAGAATGGAAGGGAGTTAAATTAAGCGTTCTCAATTAATAAAATTATAAATAATGATAATAAGTATAAAAAATTATATTGCTTTATTTTACGAGCAAAATATATGAAACTTTGAAAAGTTCTATTATGTATAAGAGTAGATAGTCCTACAATAAACCATATAAATTTCAAATAGTTATATCTCTCTCAATTATTGAGTTGGAGATCTGTGTTTTTGCATACAGTTCATGAATTTAGTTGGCTACATACTGTATAAGATGACTTATAAATCATTTTTAAAGTTTAGCCACAATTTTGATTTTTTTAAAACAATGTCAAATGTTTTATTGTGTAACACAGAGGTGTGTACACAATAAACCTAAGCCATTTTTAATAATAAACCACTTGTTTTATACAGTAAATTGTTAGTGTTATTTTAGTTTTACTACGTTTTAAGATGTTTATTTAGGGAAGAGATGATTATAAGACATGATAAGTAGGATAGTATGACTTTAAATTAAAGCTAACTTAATTATATATCAATCGAAGAAAAATGGAGCGTTGAGCCATAACAAGGTGTTGGTGTTCGTATATTCTATACTTAAGTAAAGAAGTAACGAATTATATAATGTACATACTGTACATATACATATATTCCAACTTAAGGGGATCCTGTAGTGGCAGTAATTACCGACATTTTTTTTAACACACTAAACTTTAAATTGTCTTTACGGAATTGAAAAAACTTTTTTACAGAATTAAAATACGCACAAAAACGGAGTGCGCTGCAGTCGATTTTCCATCAAAAACGAAAAAAAATAAAAAAATTATAGTTTTGTTATCGATTTCTGCGGTTGACTCGTGACAACATTTGCTGCACATATTTTGTACGTATAAAATAAGCATACAGCGCACTCGGGATTACAAAAAAGAACAATGTTGTGCTTTCAGAAATAATCCTAGAAGCTTTAGTATAAGAGAAAAATTTATCTGAAAATCTCATATGTATGTATGCGTGCGGAGTAGTATTGCGTGTAGCGAGAGATGACGCAGCAATCGAACAAGGACAGATATCATTTCGTTAGACAAAGACAGATATACAGAAAACAAAATTAGAAATGTTGACATTATCGACATCGAGAAAGTTCGGCCGTCACTCCAGCATCCCCTTAATAGACTGCGCGCCGCAAAGAGTGACTGTAAAAAGGACTGGTTTTTTGTCCCTTTGCGGCCCTCGATTTCGGGATCGATTCATACGCAAATCAACTCTTATGATAAGACATTAATAGAAAAAAAGTTTCAACTTGAGGTGACATTTAGTTTTAGAGTTATGAGAGTTCAAAGTTATATTATATACGGGCGTTCCATTTAACTTAATTCTGCCTAATATCTTGGGATATAAGTATTCATATAAGCATTGGAAAGAAATGTTTTAAAAAGGTCCTGAATATTTTCAAAAGGGATATATAATTGTACCAATTTATTACCCCCCTCCCCCCCTCTTTTCCCATGTGAGGGAGGGGGAAGGAGCCAAACGGAGAATATCAAATGGAGACCACTATTTGTAATTACAAATGCGGATTAGATGACACGAAACACATTGCAATCGGATGAAATGAGTAAATACTTTTTCACTTTATTTTACGGTCACCAGATGTTTCTACTGATTTTTTTCTAGGGCAAAAGCACCAAAACTCTGATATAAGTAAAACATACAAATTAAACTTTTAAAGCTCTGTAAAAAACGGACACACACACACACACATATGAGAGGCAAGGGGACTCACAATAATAAAGCACCCCGAAGGAATCAGGTACCTGCCACGTCCATGCCGTTGATTCTGGGTAACGCAGAGAGTAGGAAACACACACCCATCCAGAGGCTCAAAAAAATGATGGAAAGAACAATTTGTACTCTATTGGATTCAACATTTCACATGTTTTAATTATGAGTACAGATTCATAATTAGTGACCAAACCACTTTACGATACTTGTTAGTATTGGTCTGTATAACATAATTCAGAAACACCATATTCCGAAATAAGTTAGTTTTTTTAGAACTTTGACCTCTCATATTTTCAAAACTAAATGTCACCTCAAGTTGAAACTTTTTTTCTATTAATATCTTACCCTAAGGAACTGATTTGCATATGATTCGATCCCGAAATCGAGGGCCGCAAAAGGGGCGATTTTTACAGTCACTCTTTGTCGGACTTGAAACACAGCTATCTTGGAACATTAATACCCTTTCCTCCCCGGAATTAAATCGACACGATTTAATTGTTTAAAAAACTGTAAAGAATTTATTACGAAAAATATTACCTCAGCTAGGATTCGAACCTAAAACTTTCCTCATTCCGTGAAAGACGTCGACTACCAATTCGACTACCGAGGCTTGTGGTAATATTTATCGCAATAACCAGTTAATAATAATAAACTTGAAGAAACGCATGTTTAAGCCCGCGAATAAATATAATAATCCATTTTTCTTCGGTTGATTTGTAATCTTGTGAGCCTTTATTATTATTTTTAATTATATATGTCATGTTTTTATTATTTAAAGCTTAAAATCAAAATTATTATTTTTAATCAGACTTTTTCTTACTTAGATTATTATTTATTTATTTATTTATTTGTAACAACTAGTCAGTTTAATAAGACTTATAACACAGATAACTGTAGTAAAAAACAAAATGGTTTATTGTAGACCATATAACATTTTTTATGATAATCTTCAAAAAATACGGTAAAATAATGCAATAGAAGAAAGTTACTTACAGAATTATAAAGCCAAATATATACACAAAATTATAGAACAATGAAAAAATAATAGATATAACAACAAAAACATGAAAAATACGTAAAACTTACGAAAAAACTTAGTTTGTTACCCAAAAATCACAAAATGTGGTCTCAAACGGCCGTCCTTCGCGCGATTTGCCGGCTGATTGTGGAGCCGAAGAGGGGTTCAAATGCAAATTGTTGCATGATAACAAGCACAATCTAGCAACACTACATCTATGAAATATTGCAATGGTTTATAGTGTACAACTGGTTCATTGATGAACTACTTATACCCTAACAAAAAATACACAAAAAACGTTTTGAAAGAATTTAACTGATATTCACTCTAGATATGATAACTTTAATTTACATATTAATTACTGTTAAATTTCTTTTCACAATAAGTAAAATATATGCTTAAAGTTTTGTTAAGCAAAACTTTTTACAAAATTACCGTCAATTTTGTAAAAAAATCGACTAGTTAATTAATTTTTAACATAGATAATATGTATCATCCTAAAAAAAATCTGCCTACGTTTATGAATCTTTGTCAACTTATCCCTTCGTGAGAATGCATAAAGCCAAACACTGGCTCGATCGTCCGTCTCGATCGGCATTATTTCTTCCATTAGCTTTCCGCGTTCGCCGAGGACGGGGAAGCCTAGGTCAGGCATTCGTGACGTTATGTGGGTCAAAGAACCAGTTCAACAACTGGGAACGATAGCATACGACAGACCGCCTGTCGACGCCGGCCCGGTGACGTCACGCGACGCTATTCTCGGCGCAACGCCGACGCATTTACCGCGGCTAAAAATAAGGACTGCAGCGGTGCATTACCAAGCGCGCAAGCAAGATAACAGCCGGCCAATAAAATCAGCTTGCTCGCTTCGCTGCAGTAGTAACAATAATAATAACGACGGTCGTTGTACGCTGTTGATTCCGTTCCTTGACGCGGAGTCCAATTCGGACGCACGAATGTAAGGATGAATGAAGATGAGATCACTAACGATCAATAAAAATAGAAAATGAAATAACTTTACATATTAATTATTAGATCTCATGTTAACTATATATTTATTAAATAATTATTTTTTTTTACTTTTATACTTTTTTGCGTGGTAATAAATATGTAAAAAAAATTTGCATTATAGCCAACGCATACCAATTTCTGTAATGACTTACTGAGATATTGCTCTATAATGCCGGACGGAAATGACTCGTGGGATATAATACAATAGACAGTAGATAGCAGTACTGAGAATTTAAATGACATATATGTGGCACACCGTTGCGTTGTTTGATTAATCATGCAAACCTAATAATATAGCGACATTTCTTGTCAATACTTTGATCTTGAAATAGTTCCGGTCCAACAACAAATTTTCCTATATAAATATAAATATTTGTATTCTCTCATAATATTATGTCATATTCATAAACACAAATGTTGATACAGATATGCATACATTGCTATAGAATATTTTTACAAGATTTATCGAAAAAAATAAAGAGAATTCGCGACATATGTTAGGAGCAATTATATACCCAGTAAATAAAATCCCTAGAATATATGACAACAGATTGACAGCAGATTTGTTCAGGTATCGCAACAGATCTGATATCATCCGTGTCCGCATTAGACTCGTGTTTTGCCGGCAAAATCTGCCGATATAATCTGACAGCAAATTGTCGACCGAGCAGAATTCGTCATTTCGTAAACATTTAAATGGAATACATCTTTTAAATGGTTACAAAACAGTAGATATTGCTCAGTTTCTGCAATCAATCTGTCATTATACTCTGTTAGCAGATTCTGTTATATTTCTGCTGGTATTCTATTGACAAAATTTTGCAGCAAACACTTTCAAAATCTGTTCTCGACAGATTTAACTATGCGGGTACCTTACATACAAACAAATATACGGAATTTACTAAAGTTATTAAATATGGTTGAAAACTTATTTAATATAGTTGAATATAATTGGGTAAAATTAGTTAACATTTACGAAAAGTTTGCAGAACCAGTTAGCAATATATCGTTGTATGTTTGCTTTCAGGGTTCGTGTTGAGTATTATGTGAACGAAAACACATTCAAGGAACGACTGCAGTTATACTTCATCAAGAATCAACGTTCGAGTAAGTAAAGATTGATTGTAATACGTAAAGATTATTTGTCTGTGATAAATTTAAAATCCTAGATATACATAATTTGAAGCTTTTATGGAAAACTAAAAGATGTCGTAAAATTAATCGCTGGAATTTACATTGTCAATCATAAAAGTGCGTTAATTAAACTTATATTTTGAAGAATTTTGTTTTTTCCTATATTTCCGCGATGACAGATTGTCGTGATACGATTGGTATAAAATTGTTTGTTATAATTTATACATGATATCGCGTGTGATACACATCGATTATACATTTGATATCGCATACCTCATGGTAGGAGAGAGATCCGCTGTCATAAACTCGTATCTATATTTCTATCTCACGCTATTTGATAGCATCATTACATTCCGCACTACATCGTGGCATGCGAGATACGTAGTAGAATTAAAATATGTCACGCTTTTATTCATATGCTTTTACATAACTTAACCCAACTTTCCTGTCGCTTAATTACTGAATTAACTACTGAACATTAGTAACTTAAAATATAACATATATGTTTGTATACTTTAAATAAAGTATAACAATATGATAATAGTATAGCAATATGACATGGAGGCAAAAACATTTTCTGATAAAAATAATACAATTTTCGAAATAAGTTTAACTGCATCGCCGGTATCGTTATTATATTTTTAGTATTTTTACCAAATTTGTCGCCAGAAATAGTCGGATTGTCATGAACGATCTTCCGGCTTGCCGTAACGCGGTCTCGAAAGCTTTCTTTTGAAATAGCAAAGCCGTTCCAAAGGCAATCTTGAGAATATCGCCGCCATCATTTCCACGGATATTCTGAAAGTGCACGATTGTGCTCTTTCGGAACTGTGATGACGGTAACCGATAATAGATATTGCGTTGCCACAAATTCTTCTTACTGCTGTTGGTATCTGACCTATGCATTAGGACGTGAGCCCAACAGGTCAACGCTTTGCTGCCCTTTGTGAAGTTTGTTGCGGGTAACTTATATATATAGTTAAAGCATCTCGTTAAAGCTACTTGGACGGTCGATACTCGGTCCAATCTTTGATCTAAGTCATTGTTAGGGGACCTTCAGGCTAACGGATTTTTGTTTTTTTTTATACTTACTGTACTTGAGGGTCATCACCCAGACATCAATTTCCCAAAGCATTAAGGCGCGCTTTTCAGAAAAACTCGAGATAATCGACTTTGAAGAATTCCGAGCGAATTTTAATTTTAATGTAAAATTTATCAATCCATGCTAATTAACAGATATTTAATCATTGTTTTCAATGAAAAACTTACATCTTCTTATTTTGAATTGCTTGAGAAATCGTACTTTGTGTTCAAGTAATTTTGAAATTCGAATATTTATAATAAATTGAAATTTTGGTACAAAAATGAAAAACGTCAGGTAGAAAATAAAATACTTTTATATTTTGGAAAATTACGAGAAAATACAGCGCAAAAATGATATATAGTATACATCGAATCATGTTCTTAAAGATTGGAGAGAACAGCTGGTGATGTACAATAGATTTAATTTTAATGCAATCTTCATGATTCGATACGCGTGGTTCACTTCAAGCCTTTGTGATGACAGAGACATTTTTATGAACGTCAATGAAGTGTGTTTTCCAACAAAAATTTTAAAAAAACCTTGCTCCTGTAAAATATCTGCGTTCATATGATGTGCTAGATACCGTGAAACTTACTGTTTCCCTAGCTTTTACGATAAATATCATCCTGGTTCGTGCAATATTGACGTGTAAAACGACTGTATAGGTACTATATATTTCATATCATATAATTCACTTTTAAAAATTAAACAATATTTTTATTAATATCATTTTTGCGCTGTATTTTCTCGTAAATTTCCAAAATATAAAAGTATTTTATTTCTTACCTGACGTTTTTTATTTTTGTGCCAAAATTTTAATTTATTATAAATATTCGAATTTCAAAATTACTTGAACACAAAGTACGATTTTTCAAGCAATTCAAAATAAGAAGATGTAAGTTTTTCATTGAAAACGATGATTAAATATCTGTTAATTAGCATGGATTGATAAATTTTACATTAAAATTAAAATTCGCTCGGAATTCTTCAAAGTCGATTATCTCGAGTTTTTCTGAAAAGCGCGCCTTAATGCTTTGGGAAATTGATGTCTGGGTGATGACCCTCAAGTACAGTAAGTACAAAAAAAAAACAAAAATCCGTTAGCCTGAAGGTCCCCTTGTAAGTCTTATTGTTAGTGAATCCTCAACATATTACGTAACTTTCCTTACGCTTAAAATAGTAAATCACGATACATTTGCATTATACACAGGGTAACTCCGGTATATACGTCGCAGCTAAGGGAAACTTAATTTATCGAGTACTATTTACTATGTTTAAAAAAAAATGAATTATACCAATAAAGACTTTATACTGTCTACTACTATAAAAAAATAGAAATATGAAATATTCATTCTTTGTATTTAATAAAAAAAAACCTTCCATTTTTGCCATATATCCCAGAGGAGTGGGTTTATATGGCATTCATGGGTGAAATATACGCCTTATAAAAAATTACAAATAATGTTTATAAATAAGACAATAAAATGTCATAACAAGTTATGAAATGTGTGCAAGAAGTTTATTAAGATGTAAGAATAATAAACAAATTATAAAACTGAAAAATTTAAAAAAAAATAGAAGAGCGATAGATGCATTAGTCCGTATCTACAATAGGTGTAGTAAGCCTTAAGCCGTAAGAAATTGACCAATTACAGGCGAATGTGAGGAGAATAATCAACTGTGATTGGTCAATTTCTTACATCTTGAGGCTTACTACAGCTAATGTAGATCGGGCCTTAAAAATTATTGTTGTGCGATTAAAAAAAAAGAAGGAAAAAGAACACATAGAAGATTTCGAGTTTTACAAAGTGTCTCTACTATGGCATAAATCTCGCATGCTAACTTGCCGTATATCCTAAATAGGAGGGATATACAAATTATTAAGTTAAACAAAGAATACAAAAGCTATGCACATGTATTATGCTGTATTTTATTATTTACTATCCCTCTACACTTATGTATCATGAAATAACCATTAAACCTTTTACATTCCCTACAGTAATCATTTTACATAGGTCGTAACACAAAATCGCTT
The DNA here is from genome assembly GCA_030770225.1 of Temnothorax unifasciatus. NCBI lineage: Eukaryota > Metazoa > Arthropoda > Insecta > Hymenoptera > Formicidae > Temnothorax > Temnothorax unifasciatus. Next base: position 71,532 of record JASTWK010000451.1, on the reverse strand, counting down.
CTTACTACAGTGAAAAATCGATTCAATTTACGACAGTTTCGTTAATATTAACAGTAAAAAATTGAAATTACAATACAATACTAATGTGGCATAAAGGCACATAACAGAATAATTGCGAGCAAATATTTTCATTCCTTCTATTTTTTCTGACATCTGCGGCGTAAAACCCCGGGTGGCGTAAATACCAGAGTTACCCTATACAATATATGCTATATAATTAATATATTTAGATGTGGTCTTTTATTATTTTAGACTCTGTTGTGTGCACTAAATTCCCAGCAAAGATTTTTCAAATTTTTTTATCTTATAAAAGTTTTACCAAAATGAAATTTTAGGAAATTCAGAACACACACACACACACATTTTGGATTTATAACTAAATAAGTTTATGATTGAAGATTATGATAGTTATAAGTTTATGATATACTGTTAATTGTATACTTTTTAGGTAAATAAGAGACATTCAGCATTAGATTTAACTTGAAATAAAAATATAAAGAGAGAGGGAGATATTAGTATTTTAATATTTATATAAAAATAGAACTGTTAAAAACTCTTGAAAATGTTTATCTATAAAATTTATTGATTGATAGAAAATAATATAAAAGGCATTTCTCTCTTATAATTATCTTTAGACTTATTTCTAACCTATAGTATAAATCTTATATAAATCGAAGCGTAGTATTATATTTTATTTTATTACAATTTAATATATTTAAAAAAACAAAAAAGAACTAATATGAGATTAAAGGCTATAATACACAAAATGCATAGCGTAGCATAAGCAAAGCACAAGACCGCTGGACCAATGAGCATCCAACAATGTCACCATATTAATTTACGTAAGATGCTCATTGGTCCAGCGATCTTATGCTATGCTTATGCGACGTTATGCATTTTGTGTGTGACGGCCTTAATACGTAATACAAAAAAAAAAGAAAAGAAAATTGAATTGAGTTACAGAGATGTACCTAAATTAAATAAAAATGTAAAAATCACAATAAAGAAATAAATTTTATGTTTCAGGTTTGAGGATACGACTTGCCAATCTCTTCTTCAAGCTCTTAACATGCTTCCTGTATATATTCAGGGTTATTACCGACAACGATCCAACGTTCGCAGCATGGTAAGCTATGTTAAATATCCGAATAAGTCTTTTTAAACGGAACCTAATAGAAATATGAAGTTTGCATCGAATTTTTGTTCGCGTTTGAATTTTTCAAATAAAAACTTAAATATTATAAGGATATATCCGACGAAATAACAATTCAGAAATGGACAACTTAAAAATTGTTATCATGTTATGCAAAATGCAAAACTGCATTTATTGTTTTTTAATATTTTTATGTATTTTTTTATTTTATTTATCTTACGCAAATAAAAGGAAGGATTTCTATGTATTTTATGGCACTGTGAATGCGTTGCCGTTTCTTTGCGCATTACCTTTCAATTAAGTACATATTACTTGACTGACAAATAACAAAATTATACTTAATAACAGAAATACTTAATAACAAAATTATTAAGTATTTTTGTTATTAAATTCTTGTCAACATTAAAGCTGTTAATGTTTTGTTATTGTTATTAAAACGAGAATATATTCATGTTAGTGGAATAAGAACAAAAAATTCTAGAATAAAAGGGAAATACGGGAAATCTGGAACATCCTATGTATGTAGCAGCACGAATTGCAACCGACGTAATGCTGAAAATAAAGGAATTGCTTCATTTGGTTTCATTCCGTTTCGTCGTTGACGGAACGATTTTCTGGAAAAATTTTATCTTTCTAGAAATAAGCTCGCTCTAATGTGTGAGCAACGCGATACTCATGCATGATTACAATATTATGCAGCATTCCTATCATGGCTCAGAATAAGACAAGGAGATAAGACAGTAGGTACGACGAATACGATGCGACGTGATGTTGTTTGCATAGATATATGAGAACGGATAAATTTCCATAGAAAGATTTTACCATATTTTTATATATACAATATTTTTGAACAAAATAATAATCTATACTTTAAGTGTTTAAATCTAAATATTATTAACGTTTTATAATCAATACTTTTAAAATTGTATAATAGAACACTAAAATAAGAATCACATTAGGTACTATTCTCGTAAATAATTTTTGATAAACACATAGATAGGAATAATCTTGTTAATAAAAATTTGATTAAAAATGTAATTTATTAATAATTTTATACAAGGTTTTATCTTTGTTGTTAGATTTCTTAGTAGGTAAATTAGAAATGTTATTTGTTTTAATTGATGTATTTGAGTTGTTTGATAATGGAGTTTTTATCTTCTATTGATATTTTTTAAGCAAAATTTACTAAAACTAATATTCAAAATTATTTTATAATTAAAATTAATGATTAAGATTCCAAAAAATTTCCGTTAAAGAGCTATCGATTCCTAATTTTCCGAGAAAACTGTCACTGATGGCAACGGCGATCTCATTAAAAGTATCTTATCTGTATGTTTCCTACATCAAACGTAAATATTTCAATACGTTCTTGATCGGCTGTATAAGCTTTTTTCGGTATTCGATATTGTGTCCTTCCTATTCTTTCCGTGCGACGGTGATATTTGCGCGTATTCCCCAATGCGACCCAAACGACATACTTGATATCGAAAACCTATCGAACTCGTCCGATTCGTGCACGCCAAATATCACGCGACAATCCGTCCCTCCCTATCCACACACTCATTCGTCACTTATAACCCTTCTCTCTCTATCTCTCGCCAGTTACGGTTGCACACCCGGCAACAAGACCGAGTTTCTCGCGTCACAGAACTTGACGGAGGAGGAGTTCCAAGACCATCCGACCATCAATTGGGATGCGATCCTGTGGGTCAGACGACCCTTAGAGTTGTGGGTTGTTCAAGTCATCTTGGCTATGGTGTCGTTAACCGAAGCTTTACTGCTTGCCTACCTCGGTTACAAGGTACGTCATCCTTCCCTCCTACAAATAAATTCTGTTTTTATTACTTACGACTTATATTCGACTGCTGCTTGGGCACGCTCTCGTTATTTTATTGGCTCGTTTGTCGAAGAGTTTTATGATTTTTTCACGATTAAAATATTTTTTTTCTCAAGATAATTAAACTATGCTAGAATGTAAAGCGATAATATATATTGCAATTTTCTTGTATATGTAAAATTACTTGCATAAATAATTACATTACATATACAATAGTGGAACCATAAATTTTATTTCTAAAAATATAGATTTATTTTATAACTAAAATAAAAAATAGTATAAATTGTAGATATACGCGTATTATTAAATTAAATAATTAAAATAAAAATAATTGTAACTATCTATTAAAAATCTACCTTTTGCTGTCACAAATTTCAAATCGGACTTTAAAGTCTCGCATACAAAATCTCAATGAGTATCGACGATATCTTCATTCACCGAATCAATCTTTAAACAATCAATATTTTGGTGAGATTTAGAACAAGCTCTTTTCTTTAAAATTTAGCTTGCGTTTGTTTATTGGAAAAATAAAATCTATAATATACGTTATGCTCCCAATGTGAATAAACGAACGCAGGCTCAGTCGAAAGAATTTGTTTTATGCCTCCCCAAAATATTGAAGCTCTAAAGGCTAATCTGGTGAAGACAGCAGCATCGAGATTCTGCGTTCTACAAATTTTGAAGCCCGATTGTTTGTAGAAATTTGTGAAGTCAGAAGATGGACATTTTTTTAGTAGTTGTAATAATTTTATATTATAAATTATTATTATATTATGATTAATCAATCCAATAAAATGTGTATATATATATATATATATATATATATATTTTTATACTGCTTTTTATTTTAATTATAAAATAAATCTATTTTTTTAGGAACACATTTATGACATAACTATGTAGTTTATATTATATATTTTATATGATATATATTTACTTTTAATTGAAGTAATTAAATTAAAGATTAATAAGAAATATATTTTATTATATATATATTATATAAATAAAAAAATATTTTGTTTATTTAAATTTAAAAACTTAAAAAAAATATTAACGTTTATGTTTAATAAATGTTTTTCTTTGTATCAGTATAATATGTATACAGGGTGTCAATTTAAAAACTTTTAGTTGGAAAATAGCAAAGATATCAAAACACGATTTGGAAAAAATAAGAGGGACATATTTTGATTTAAAAAAATTTGACCGTGGGTGGAAGCGTCATGGTCAAATAAAGGTCAACTTAATTTTTTTTAATAAACACATAATTTTTTAAACATTTACGTTTGTAACCCTTCTCATTACTAGCTCAACGCGCTATGATCCAAAGTCGTCGAAGGTCAAATGACCAAATGCAGGCTAACAGTATTATTATCTTTGTACATGTTAGGAGACACCTTTTGTAGTTTTGCGATTTTTACAAACTAAATAAGTCATTTAGTTCACTAAACTCAGAAATGCAGTGAGTACTAATTCGTAGTACAAGTAAGAACACGATGATTCTTTGTGTCAAACTAAATAAAAATCGAACGGATTTTGTTATTAGACTGCTATTTTTGTTCGTGTTTGTATTTGTGGATATGGGCAATGTCATGATGATTTAGTTTGGTATGCAGAATCACACTATGTTAACGCTTGTAGTACGAATTAGCACTCATTGTACTTACCAGTTTAAGTAAACTAGTAAAAAATGTCAATCACCTACGTCCAACAATTAATATTATGAAAAAATATTATGAAAAATTAATATTATAAAAAATAATCAATAGCAAACAAAAACAGAACTGTACAAAGAATAGTGAATAAAGCAAGTCAACTTGAAGTGTCAGGTCATTATGCAATGAATCCAACATTGTCGATTCGCTAAACTGCAGCTGCAAAAGGTGTCTCATAACATGTATAAAAACAATAATACTGTAACCCAATCAGCAAAATAATATTTAAAAAATGTTTTTAAAAAACATTTAAAAAACATTTTTCAAACATTTTTAAAAACGTTAAAAATAATGGGATAAGTTCCCTTTTTTTCATTAAAAAAACATTTTTTTTAACGTTTAAAATAATATTATTTTAACGTTTAAGAAATATTATTTTAACGTTTAGAAAGATATTTTTTTAACGTTTAAAAACGTTTATTTTAACGTTTAAAAAGACATTTTTTTAGTGTTTAAAAACGTTTATTTTAACGACAAAAAAAATTATTTATTTCGAAATTTTATTATTATTTTTTAACTTTGTTTCTTAAGATGCAGATGCAGTTTCTACTATGATTATAAATATTTTCTCGTATCTGAAAAATCTGAAAAAAACACTTACCTTGGTGGGATTCGAACTCGGAACCTCGGGACCTTTGGATCGTGAGCCAACTGCCTTACGTGGTAGACTACTTCTTAATTTAATGAAGTGTTATACATATACAGTCTACATATGGTATAACCAGCGCAAATTTATAATTTTTCAAAAATTATCTTAAGAAACAAATTTAGTTTAAAAAGAGTAATAAAATTTTGAATTGGATATATAATATAATATTTCTTAATGTCCGGTGAATGTCAGAAACCAGTGCCGGCTCACTACGAAATTCACCCGGGATGTCAAATAAATATTAAGTAAATGTTTTTTCAAATTATTATTGCAAGTGAATAAGTAGGGTAGACCGGGGCACGTTGTCACACGGGGCACGTTGTCACATCGGCTTTATTTAAAAAACTAATAATCAGAGGACAACACCCGTTGTTCCCAAAACGTGTTAGTGTATGCCCATCTTTGGTATGTTTACAGTGTTGAGATTGCTCCAGCTGTGTTGACGTAAAATCAATTTGAAAGTTTTTTGCGACCGTAAGTAAAATTTTATTGTCTAATATTCAATGTACTGGACATGAAGCTTGTGTTTTTTCAGAATAGACCTTTATATTATCTTAAAGTATGTACTTTTACCTACCGCGTGCAATGCCTAACCTTATGAATATCTCAAACGTGTCGGCCATGAGGCTGTTTGGAGTATAAAAATGCCCTCGGGGCACGTTGTCACGAATTTTAATGTCATGGGTGCAATTGGGATATGGTGCGCTCCTACAAACGGAAAACTGCGAGAGCCGCAGTAGTCGATCTAGAAGTAATTCATCTTGCTGTTAAATGTGTATCAATAAGTTGCGCATTCGAGTGAAATTCTTGTATTTAGATTAAAACGAAAACTTCGTGCTTTTTGTACTTTTTTGAAATAAAATAAATGTTTCTGTGAAGGATTTTACTTTTTTACATTGCAGCGCACTATAATATATTGATATTTACGTTGAATTCAGTTTGGATAACATTTTGCATGCAATCACATTTGATGTGACAACGTGCCCCGTGACCGGGGCACGTTGTCACAAGCGACCTGTCGTTATTTATTGTTATGTAACAACTGTAGAGTAACAATCACACAAAATTCGATACTGTCCAATTGAAGCTAAGGGTTCACTCGAAATTTTGGCATATCAAAGTACTCTCAAATATTAAATGTAAAAAATACAAAAAATATTAAACAAAATGTGTGACAACGTGCCCCGGTCTACCCTAATATAAAATAAATATTAAATTAATGTTAAATAAATGTGAAATTAATGTTTTTAAAAATTATTATTGCAAACAAATAACACTAGTTTACAAAATAAAAAAATTTTTCTGTACATTCAATGCCACTATTTTTTTCCTATGTATTTTGGCCCACTAAACACAAAAATCACCTATAAAAATTTTTGTATGGATAGGTTTTCGAGATATGAATTTTTGAATTTTTTTTCGGAGATAGTTTCACATTTTAGGCCATATCTCGACTTAGAAACGTACGATTGGGTCGCACAAGCTCTCATTGTAAAGGTAATCGAATCCCGAACAATCGCCTTTCACATTGTTTTCCAATCGGTTCAGTAGTTTCAGTGTTATGGGCCAAAATATATGAAAAACGTCGATTTTTTGGGCCAAAATAAGAGTAGAAAATTCACTCTATCGCCATGCAAAAATAGAAAACGTCAAATTATGTCCAGTTTCTTATTGTTTACGTGTAGGTCGTACTTTTACGAAGAAAACTAGCTGTGGATGAAGAAAATCTATCGATAAATACCGGAGTTATGAGCAATTGAGTGAAGGTACAAAAAATCAAATTTTACTCTGTTTTTGTATTTTTCCCTTATTTATATAGAAAACGTTTGAATATTACATGCGTCGATTAGAAATAACATTAGTGTACAAAATAAAAAATTTTTTCTGTAAATTCAATGCCACTATTTTTTTCCTATGTATTTCAAGATATAAATTTTTGGATTTTTTTAGGAAAAAATAGTGGCATTGAATTTACAGAAAAATTTTTTTATTTTGTACACTAGTGTTATTTCTAATCGACGCATGTAATATTCAAACGTTTTCTATATAAATAAGGGAAAAATACAAAAACAGAGTAAAATTTGATTTTTTGTACCTTCACTCAATTGCTCATAACTCCGGTATTTATCGATAGATTTTCTTCATCCACAGCTAGTTTTCTTCGTAAAAGTACGACCTACACGTAAACAATAAGAAACTGGACATAATTTGACGTTTTCTATTTTTGCATGGCGATAGAGTGAATTTTCTACTCTTATTTTGGCCCAAAAAATCGACGTTTTTCATATATTTTGGCCCATAACACTGAAACTACTGAACCGATTGGAAAACAATGTGAAAGGCGATTGTTCGGGATTCGATTACCTTTACAATGAGAGCTTGTGCGACCCAATCGTACGTTTCTAAGTCGAGATATGGCCTAAAATGTGAAACTATCTCCGAAAAAAAATTCAAAAATTCATATCTCGAAAACCTATCCATACAAAAATTTTTATAGGTGATTTTTGTGTTTAGTGGGCCAAAATACATAGGAAAAAAATAGTGGCATTGAATGTACAGAAAAATTTTTTTATTTTGTAAACTAGTGTAATTAATGTGACCTAAATATTAAATAAATGTTAAATAAATATTTTTTCTAAATCATAATTTTAAATTAATAATTAATGTAAAATAAACATTTAATAAACATTAAATAAATATTATTTGTACAATAAACTGTAACAACGTATAAATACTGAAAAAAAAATATTTAAAAAACATTTAAAAAATATTGTCTGCTGATTGGGAAGCCTGCATTTGACCTTCGACGACTTTGGATCACAGCGCGTTGAGCTAATGAAAAAGGCTACTAACTACAAATGTATAAATGTTTAAAAAAATTATATGTCTATTTAAAAAAATTAAGTTGACTTTTATTTGACTATGACGCCTCCACCCAAGGTCAAATTTTTTAAAATCAAAGTATGTCACTTTTGCTACCCTATATTCTCTCTAAACCGTGTTTTGATATCTTTACTAGTTCCCGAAATATTCCGACTAAAAGTTTTCACATTGACACCCTGTATAATATATTATATCTAATAAACTTTTTCTACTACTAGTTTATTTTTTTATATAATTTTTCCTTTATATATTGAAAAAACAGTATTTTGTAACATTCTTGTAATTAACGCAGTTAAAATGTAATTTTTATACTGCAATAAAACTCTTCGTAAACAAATTATTTTGCAATTCTAATGCACGTAGTAAAGCTACTAAAAATATCAATTCATATATAATTAGTTTAATAAACGTACCTGTTATCGTATTATCATATTTTATGATATATCTATTTTTATCAAATATCTGCTGCATAATTTTGCATGAGTAAGTATGGTTGTGCTTCGCTAGATTCGCTACGCTCCTTCGTTGTTCTGCAATCTCTAAAATAAATTTAAATTGCACCTAAAATAAAACAAGACTTTCATAAGCAAATTGAAGAGCGGACATTAATGTGTGACTTACTTATTCAGAGCAGATGGTTTACGGTTCAGTGATTAAGTGTTTTGAATCGACTGAATATGTCGTATCGCGCGAGATTGACGCTCAATGACTCGTAAGCTATTTGCTTCCGTGATTTATTCGTTCGGAAAAAGAAGTTCTACTCCAACTCGCCTCGAATTATGTACAGAGGGACTACTCTTGAATAAAAAGTTCACAAAAAATTAATTAGAGGAATGTCACGATGTTTTTGGTCGGTTAGGCTTTTTCAATCGATTCTTTTTTTTTTCGAATTCTTTTTTTTTCTTTGAAACTTGAACATATTTGTAGTGATGGTAGTTGTTTCACGATTACGAAAGGTAAAATAAAAAGCGATTAAATGAGATACCTATACTTCTTCGTTTGAAATGCAATTCTTCTGCAGCTAATTATTTTATTTTAATCACAAAAATAATGTAAATCAAGTTTGAGAAAAAAATAATTAATAGTAAAATGTTTTGGTTATTAAGTTTGTTGTCTGATATTTTAAACAATTTTAAATAATTTGAAAAAAGTTGGATTGTGAATATCTCTATATACTTGAAGGAAGATATTAATCGAGAGAAAATAATGTTAGAATTGTATGTTAGAGCTTCTGTCGAGCATTTATCTCCTTTACTAGAGTGATAGGAGCTAGCCCTCCTGCCGGACGACTCGCTTTCCCGTGATAGGCGCAAGCTCCGCGCGGGCGATCGGTTTTTGTTGAGTGTGACGACGCCGATGTCGAAGAGTCGAGTGTAAACTGTCTCTGAGTAAAGACGTAAAGACATAAAGTTTCAAGTTATCTTTGCAATCCCAAATAGATATTATAAAAATTGTTTATTATTCTAATATACATATATATAGATATATTAGGATCAAATTTAATTATTTAATTATTTTATTATTTTATGTTCATCTTCTTATGTATATCTTGAGCGAAGCATAGAGAAATTTTTTTATTTTACAAATAAAATCTTTAATTATTTTCTGTAAGTTAATTACTTCAAGAACGAAAAACGATGATTTGGAAAAAGTTATATTACTGTTAAATGATTATTTGATTTTACTGCATCGATAAATTTTCACCCGCGCACGTGCAAAATTCGCGATATAATCTGCAACGGTCTGTAGCAAGTCCGTCACGCTATTCGCTAATCGAGCATTCCGGCGATAAGCCGATAACATTACATCAATAACGTACAGCTGTATTATAATCAAATGTACCGTTATTAAAGTTTGTAATGTAATATCCTCCGGTTGCTACGTAACTTAAATTGCATGTTAATAAAAAATCTCCGTTTCAAATTTCTTTAGAGTTAATGCTGACATTCTATCTAAAAAATTTATCTCAGAATACTGTAGTTTATTATACAATACATAATATACATATAACAAGAAATGTGTATAATTTTTCAATATTCTCGTGGAAATTGGATTTTTCTTGTATTGTGTATCTCATTTTTTTTTACATTGCGTATTTTGTTTTAAAATGGAACAACGTGAGAATAACAATAAAAATATACATGCTATATACAATAATACTATATTTGTAAATAATTTAAACAACTTACTTAAGAAGAAACTTTAATTTACTGATAATAAAAAAAATTTTGTTCTGTATGTTTTAATATAAATTTTATATTATTATTGCTTTAAAACGGATATAATCGCATATTAAAAAATATTATTTAATATAAAATATATAAAATATAAATAATATACATGTAACATGTATAATAAGAACAAGGATTATAAAATGTTTGAAAAGTTTTAGACTCGTACTGGCCCGATATATAGCTATGTCTACGTTGACAGTACCTACACACGACGTCATTCTTCACAAAATTGTAAAATACCCTTATGGAAAAATACACTCAACGTCTTAAAGTTGGGTGTGATTTCGGACCGCCAATTGAAGATTAACCAATCAAAGATGTTGAAATGATGGTTAACCTTCATTGGCGGTCCGAAATCACACCCAACTTTAAGACGTTGAGTGTATTTTTCCATAAGGGTATACCATTGTGAAAAATGATGTTAAAAAGCTAAGTTATTCTTGCAATATACAGAGTCAATTTGGTTATAAAACTACGTCTTTGTCGACAGTAAGTAGGGGGTAAATCCAGGAGCACAGAAAACATGTCACACTTTGAATGTTTATATCTTCGAAATTAATAATCGTATTATAGAGTAATAAATAAGGTGTCATTCGATAGCTTATAGAGTCCTATTTTCTTTCTAAAGACTACAAAAGTGGTTACCGATTTCTATCTTAATAAATCTCCGTGATTGCTCTAATTTCCGTAAATTGTGATATCAAGCTGAAATTTGTTTTTATGGATAGAGTGTCATTAACCGGTTCACTGGTAATGCGAAATCAACGTTTTGTGCCAAAACTGGTAAGACCTGTTTTCAGCGACTCAAAAAGCATGGGTGTAACAAGTTATATTCAAATCCGTTAAACATTGGAAGAAATATTCATGGTGCGCATATATGCATCATTAGCAGTAAACTGGTTAAAGGAAGGTTGGTATTGAATTTGGTGATGATTGGTGAAAGGGTTACCAATTTCTGTTTTAAAAAATCTCTGTGTTTGTTCTAATTTCGATACATTTTGTGATATTAAGCTGAATTTTTTGATGGATAGATTATTATTAAAGGAAAGTACCGGTATTGAATTTGGCGTCAATCATTGAAGGGGTTACCGATTTATGTCTAAAAAAAATGTAGGGGAGATCGGGGCTATGTGTCCATACTTTACGTTTTTTTCAAGTTTACTAAAAAACTAATAAAGATATTTAGCTAAAATTTTAATGGTATAACCTTTCAACCTTGCTATTAAAGAAAAACATAATTAGAATCTTTGATCTTTTAACATTTAAAAGAGGCGAATTTTTTAAGTGGACAAGTCAAGCGTAGACAGATAGCCCCATATGCGGGGCTATCTGTCTACATTCGAGGGGCTATCTGTCCGCATAATAAAAAACACATTATTTATATTAATTTTTATACTTATTTATAATATTATTTATTATTAATATATAATATTGAAAAAACTGCCTAGTCGTTGGAGTCAGAGAAGTAGTAGACACTTTGTGTAGATTTTTTGACAAGTTTCCTGCGTAAAGCTGATCTTTCTTTATACGGTGGCATCAAACTGATTTTTAGTCCGTTGCAAAATCAATGTGACGAGTTTCTTTTGTCCCCTTAATTCTTTAATCTTTTTATTTATTTAGGGCCTTTACTTTATCCTCAGCAGCGTTTGAAATAGAAAATACTCAATAATTTAAGACAAACTCATATATTTAACTTGACGTGTATTTTTAAAATAAAAATTTGGTGACAATTTTTGAATCGCAGGATCAAGTAGTTGCTCGTAGGTCACTTTTTTACAGTAGCGAGTGAGAGCCCAAACATTTATTCTAAAGTCTAACGCTGTTTTTACGAAAAGATTCTCGCTCAATTTTTATTCTTTTAATCGCTCTAAATATAATTTTATTGGATATGTCTACCTTATCCGTCTTAAGGAATTAAAGTCTTTCTTTTGTAGTTACGCACCATTATTTATTTATAAAAGAACAATTCGTCATTGAAGTGTGGACACATTGCCGTCATTGCCCCATCAAAAATAGGACAGATAGCCCCGACCACGTTTTTCAGTCTTTAACATGTTGTCAATTTTAAACAATAGGAATTAAGATTTGACGCTTCTCACACCTGGAGGTCAATTCTGTATTTTGAGACGAGGTAAAAATTACAAAAGTGAACAGATTTACTAGATTTCGATAAATGAAATTGTAGATTCTCTAGTGAATTTTCTCACTTTTGTAATTTTTACCTTGTCCCAAGATACAGAATTGACCCCCAGATAACTATATATTAATTGATAATATTATGAATTGCTTACTTTAATTTGAGTTAAAGACCGTCGAAAAATGTGAATAATTGTTTTCGCTTTTCTTTTAACGTATATAGCATCTGCGAGAAGCATCGCAAGAAAACAAACAACATTTAAATATCTTACGTAAGGGCATTTTTCAACTACTTGTTACAATGGTAGAGACATCTGTCTCTTAAAACTTGAGATAGCAGTACTGTGGACACATAGCCCCCGTAGACAGATAGCCTCGCTTCCCCTAAAGTTATAAGTGTAATCTTACATAGAATATCAAGGAAGGCATTTACTTTGGGGGTTACCGATTTCTGCAAGAAATTCATACTTAACACTTGTATTGACATGAATTTGTCGTCGATCCGGGGATACAGATTTATGCCTAAATAGAGTATAAGTTATACATGTATTCTTATGTAGAGCATTATTAAAAGAAAGTTGGTATTAAATTTGGCGAAGATCGTTGAAGGGGTAACCGATTTTTGCTTTAAAAGTGTATAAGTTTTCTAATTCCATATTATATTTTTCAGTCTTTTCTACTCCTATTTCATATATAATAGGGGAGACCGGAGCTCGTTGGCACCGTTTTCACAATTTCGGCATTTGAGCCTTCAAACAACTAATTTTCATGATTAAACAGTACTAATATGATAGAGAGAACCTTTCTCTACATTTTTATGCCAGGAACGCTCCTGTATACTGTATAATTTCTTTGTAATAAGTGAAATACAAACATGCTGCATTGTAGCCAATTTGCCCCGATAGTAGGGTAAGTTGGCGGGGAGAACACGATAACTAGGGCCCTTTGATTTGACTGTGGTTTCTGGTAGTATTTTTTACGCCGAACAAAAAATTATATAGGTCTTATAGGGCTAACTGCTTTAATTTTCGAAATATGCAGTATTAAAGCTTAAAATAAATATAATATAAATCTTTACGGTATTTATGCATAAAAGGGGCCTTCTCTCCGATTTCAATGACCTTCATATATGTTGTCAAGGTCATGACCCTGAGTGACCTTCAGAAGGTTTTAGCCGTCGGTTGTTATTCGTTAAAAAGTTGATAACAAAAAAAAGTTTGAAAAATATAGCAACTATTTTGAGTATTGGAAGGCATAAATGACTAATATATATATTTTCACGCAAGTCGAGTTGTCACATGGGTTAGATAACGCGCTTTAAAAGTATTTAACTGTTTAAAGCGCGTCACTAACCCATGTGACAACTCGTCTTGTGTGAAAAATGCGTGAACTATTTCGACTTATATATTAGTCATTTATGCCTTCCAATACTCAAAATAGCTGCTATATTTTTCAAACTTTTTTTTGTTAATAACTTTTTAACGAATAACGACCGACGGCTAAAACTTTCTGAAGGTCACTCGGGGTCATGACCTTGACAACATATATCAAGGTCATTGAAATCGGAGAGGAGGCTCCTTTTATGCATAAATATCGTGAAGATTATTTATATTATATTTATTTTAAGCTTTAATACTACATATCTCAAAAACTAAAGCAGTTAGCCCTATAAGACCTATATAATTTTTTGTTCAGCGTAAAAAATACTACCAGAAACCACAGTCAAATCAAGGGGCCCTAGTTATCGTGTTCGTGCCAAGTCGGCTATGCGACAAAAGTCCATATTAAATTAATAAAAACGTAATAAAAACAAAAAACGGGTAACAGATATGTACTTCTTGATAAAGATTGTAGCTTTTAAAGTTATTTTGTAATAATCGAATAGCAAAATGCTGTTGCAGAAGAACAATTGTAAACTATTTTAGATATAGCTTTCTTCAAAAAATATAAAAATAAATATAAAAATATTAATCTAAATATATATCTAGCTTCTATCAGCATTGTAGGTAGCAAATCACATGCTCACATAGGTTTCACGCGCGCGGCAACAACAAGTCAAGCTAAGCATGCTTTGATATGAGCCAACATATACCCCATCCCTACATACGTTTGATTTCAGTCATTTTCTTACAATAAATTACTGTTGTTCAACAAAATGGCATGTCGTATAGTAATAGAAACTTTTCTTTTAACGAATAATACGTTACTTTGATTTACTTCTCAAGCTGAAGAGCATTAATACGATATTTTGACACGCTCGAAAATTTACTTGCCATCTCTTAAATTAGAGTTTTCTCTTTTTCTATTGTAATACTTATTTGATTTAAATAAAACTTTGGGAAAAGCACCTATATCATAAAAGAGATATTTTGTGATAACTTTTCCATTACTTCTTTTGCTATAAATACATAAACGGGACGGATTGCCAACTTGCCTCTTGTGTCAACGAGCCCCAGTCTCCCCTACTTTAAAATTTGGTTGATTAAATGCAGCTTTATTAGGTTTCTATAATGTATGTACGTATTTCTAGCAAATTCTAACGTATGTAACTCAAGAACTAATCAACCAAATTTTAAAGAATTTTATATAAAATAGGGGTAAAAAAGACTGAAGAATATAATAGAATTAGAAAAAAATTGCCAATTAGGGTAACTGGGGGGAATATGCCAGTGTGGGGAATATGCCACTTGTTATGTTTAACAAAGATACGGCTAGGAGCATTATTGTAAATACTGTGAAATTGTTAAAAATATTATATCTGACGTTTTGCCCAAGTTTTACTTACTTCCTGTCAGTATTATAGTTTTTATGGGGTAAATACAGTATGACAAGTATGACAACGTGCTTTTTAGGATTTTCTTAGTGTATTATATAAGATATTCTTCAAGCATTACACTATTTTTAACTCGATCAGCTTGTCATCCTATTAATATTGGTTAGGATGAAAGTATTCAGTACGTCGCCGATTCGTTTTATTGGCAATTGTATAATACAGGCTCATTTTAATATAAAACTGCATCTTGGGGGAATATGCCACTACTTAGATAGGGGTAAAATGCCAGTACTGTTTACTGCTTTTTAACCTACTAGCAGGATACTGTCGCGTCGATCTGAGGCGCGTGACGCGTTCTGCGGGAGTTCGGAGATTGCGGATCCTCAGCCTGACGAGGCCGGAGTCGTTGGAGAGGCCGTGCGACGCCCGGACGTCGTCGTCGACGCAGGCATCCTCGGATACGGGTTTCGATACAACGAACGCGAGAACGGGAACGGCGGCTCACGGCCGCCGAACGATGGCCTAACGTCTCGCGTGTGTGTGTGCGACGCGTGCGGTACTGCGGTACCCCGGTACCATGAATTTTTGTCATCAGATACTGAGCGGCGCCTAAAGCCCGGTCTACATAGGCCGCAGTTCGCAAAACGCAAGACACACGAACAGTCCACACTCCACATGTCAATCTAACCTCTATACATAGGGCTTTAATGCGGGCGATCACTGCTACGCGGTCGGCTCCGTCGAGGTAATATCCTTCACCGCGTATGCAGCTGGCTGCAATATTGTGATTTTGGCCAATAATTTCGAACGAGTTAAAATTATTCTTGGAGCTGTGCACACTTAAGAAAAATGATTTTTTCCCCATTTTTCTTTCTTTTTGAAGTATCTTTGCATACTGGTCTTTTTTTTCTTTCTTTTATCTGTTATTTATATATGGTTTTAATGAAATATTTTGATTGTTTACTATTAAAAAGAAAGAAATACAAAAGTGTTGCAAAAGTGGCATATTACCCCCGCATGGGGGTAATATGCCATATATAAATAACCATATATAAATAACAGATAAAAGAAAGAAAAAGAAGACCAGTATGCAAAGATACCTCAAAAAGAAAGAGAAATAGGAAAAAAAATCATATTTGTCTTAAGTGTGGCATATTCCCCCGAGTTACCCTATAATAAAAAAAAACAAATTAGAAATTTGCACATTTTTTTCGCTTATATATAACTCAAGAACTAATCAACCGAATTTTAAAGAATTATATATAAAATAGGGGTAGAACAGATTGAAGAACATAATAGAATTAGAAAAAAATTGTTAATATAATAAAAATCAAACGGGCACAACTGTGCCGCAACTAACAACGTAGAACTACGTTTACTGTCACTAGTTCATGTTAAAGTATTCAGCGAAGAACAGCTGACGTAGGGCTACATCAACTGTCCTTTGCTGAATACTTGAACATGAAATAGTGACAATTGACGTAGCCCTACGTCAACTGTTCTTTACTGAATACTTTAACATGAACTAGTGACAGTAAACATAGTTCTACGTTGTTAGTTGCGCCACAGATGTTTTGTTTTAATGTAGTGTTTTTTTTAAACTACTGTTATATTTAATTACATTTAAAATTATAATGTTAAAATATACTAAAGACTCTCATGCTGGAGGAGAAAGTTAAGAGGTTGAAAAGTAAGGTGGAGAGAATGGAACAAAGTGGAGGCAAAAGGAAGAGGGATGATAGCGAAGAAGGTAAGGCTGGGAAGAAGAAATAATGGGCAGTGGAGGTCGAAAGGAACGAGAAGATGAAATGAGAAAGAGGAATGTGATATTAAGGATCGAGAAGGAGAGATGGGAAGGCAAGGAATCAAATTGGGAGAAAGTGAAGGAACTGTTCACGGAAGGGTTGAAGGTGAAGGTGGAAATAAGAGTGGTGGGGCAGAGAGGAAGCTGGCTGACAGTCCTAGTGAAGTTGGGAGATGAAGAAGAAAAGTGGCGGGTGATGGAAGCAAGGAGAAAGGCAGGGAACAGTATAGGGGTTAAGATAGACGAAAATAAGTCGGTGGAAAAA
Source organism: Temnothorax unifasciatus (assembly GCA_030770225.1). Classification (NCBI taxonomy): domain Eukaryota; kingdom Metazoa; phylum Arthropoda; class Insecta; order Hymenoptera; family Formicidae; genus Temnothorax; species Temnothorax unifasciatus. The sequence goes on along the minus strand of JASTWK010000451.1, from coordinate 54,086 downwards.
AGAGACAGAAAGAGAGAAGAGAGGGAAAAAAGAACAGAAGCGTGCAGGAGTATAGGTAGATCAGAGGAGGAGGAAATAACGAGAGGAATGGAGGAGAAGCTCGTCATGGACTCCGAGGAGGACAGCGAGGACGCGAAGAAGAGAGTATAACCACTAAGGGGGAGAAGCCGGGATGAAGAGGAACATTTAAAAGAATATTGTGAGGTCGCAAATGGCCAGGACTTTGGGGGACGTATATTAAGGGGGCATATACCTTTCTCGGATAAAAAAAATAGCATATTTCATGATTTTTTTCCGGCAAAAGTATAAAAGATATGAAGATCGGGTTTGTCGCAAATGAAAGTACGTGTTTTAGAGTGCATTTTCTGATTTTTGTTTTTTATTTGCGATGGAAGGTACTTCCTCTACAGCCCCTCGCCCTAGGCCCTGCATGTTTTTGCGGTACCGGCGGAATCTCCGAGCTGGTTCATCTGAAGACAAAAAATAAAAAAAGGTCTTAAAGTTTATGATATTTTCTAGTCCCTACCGAATGCTTTTTGCAATTTTTTTAATTATTTCTATTTGTTTTTTAAGAAACAAAATGAAAATTTTGGCTAAAAATCGATGTCTCAAGTTTGGAAGTCCGCCATTTTGTTAGAAATCAGAATTTTGGAAATCCCATTCGGTAGGGACTAGAAAATATCATAAACTTTAAGACATTTTTTTATTTTTTGTCTTCAGATGAACCAGCTCGGAGATTCCGCCGGTACCGCAAAACCCTACATGACAAGCAGGTCCTAGGGCGAGGGGCTATAGGGAAAGGGGTTTCCATCATTAATAAAAACCAAAAATCAGGAAATGCACTAAAAATATGTACTTTCATTTGCGAAAAACCCAATCCTCGTATCTTTTATATTTTCGCCGGAAAAAAATCGTGAAATATGCTGTTTTTTTGGTCCGAGAAGGGTATATACCCCCTTAATGTAAGAGGTTTGGATACGTTCCGCATAAAAACGCCTTGTAAACCTTACGTGGAAATGCAATAAACAAATCATACATTATACATACTAAAGACTCTCATTTTGTTATAATTTAATAAGCAAATATCTTTGTTTTACAGTAAATAAAATATATTATACATGTAGGCTCTCTTAAATAAAATCAAATAAAAATTGATAAATTTGGTAATAAAAGTCAGGCGCGGTAATTAGTGCGCAATATAATTTATTATAATTCAGAGCAATAAGATTGTTATTTTATTTCGACAGCTGTCAAATAGCTTGTTTTCGTTCTTGATTAATCACAATTCAATTCGACATACATGGTTATTTATTAATTACCCAAACAAAAGGGAAATTTTCGGTATATTTTAAAAATCTATTCTATCAATTATAAACTATTTAATTAAAAAACATTTTTATTTTAATATACGTTACAAGAATTTTCATGATATATTTTTTCACTTTTGACGTTATCAATCTAAGATGGCTGCCGTGAGTGAATAGGAGCCTTAAAACAATAGGTTCTAATGTACCAACGAGCTTTTGTCATTTTTTTAAATATTCCAATCATCGAAGCCCCGTCAGACGCGTCGGTTGAAGTCTCTGCACAGTAGTTGTAAAAATGATATTCAATAGGATATTAATACTTTTATTATTTATTTCATATATGATAGCATAAGCATAAATATTATTTAACACTTTTAGCAAAATTATCCGTGTCTCTAATTTTTGATATTGTTAATGATAATCAAGAAGTTTTTGCGAAACATGTCAGTATGTAAGGTACCAATCTTTTTTTCACCACAAAAATAACCAACAAAAGATAGTAGTATTGATATTCTATTAAGTTGTAGCCTCAGTGTCGCACCAGCGTGCGGTTACTGATGTTGCGGTTGCCGGAGCCACCTTGAGTTGACAGCAACAGAGGCGCTTTGCAAAATCGCATCAAGTTCCCTTGTTTGTAAGTTTAGCCGCGACTTGCGGTGCGATTCGGTGTCGAGGCTCCTTCGAAAACTGTCATATACCGAAATTAGCAAGGTAACACGCGGATGCGACGCATCTGCGCGATGCAATGCAACGCATCGGTCGTAATCATAATCATAAGCGGAATGAAGTTTATAATCCAACTTATATGACTAATGATCATGGAACGCTGCACTTTTATACGGATCGACGCGTACGTCCGCCTACGATAATCGTTCCTCATTCCTGTCGACGATGTCTCCGCCAGTTATTCTGGATTTGCGAAGGTCTAGAAACCCTTTTATCGGATTTCGGGTAGAAACGAAGACGTCGCACAAATGAAATCTAAAGAGTCATTAGCTGCATGGTTACGCTCAGGATTATCCTACGCTTTGCTATACGAATTAAACATTTGAAGCTAAGCGTTGTGTGAAACTATTGCGGATTCATTTTACTAAAAGCAGCAGGTTTGAAAAATAAAATTGAGTCGATGAGAAGATGAAAATAGAAGGCTGAAAACTGTAGCCATATCATATTCTTAAAAGAAAATGTGATGTAGAAGCATTGACAAAAATAACTTAAAAATTAACAAACATCAGTTAACCATTCTTTTATTATTTAATTTTCATTACTTTTATTTTAATTCCATTAATTTGAATGTAACATGTATGTAGGGTAGGTAGCTAGTCCAACAGTGAACCTTGTAAATTTCAGAGGCTTATAATTATATCTCTCTCAATTATTGAGTTGGAGATCTGTGTTTTTGCATACAGTCATGAATTTAGTTGGGTACATTGCTGTATAAGATGACTCATAAGTTATTTTTAAAGTTCAGCCACAATTTGGATTTTTTTAAAACGTCAAATTGTTCATTGTGTACAGGGGTGTGTACACAATGAACCTAGCCACTTTTAACAATAAACTACATGTTTTATACTGTGAATTGTTAGTGTTATTTTAGTTTTACTATGTTTTAAAATTTTTATTTAGGGAAGAGATAATTATAAGACTTGATAAGTAAGGTTAGGATGGTATGACTTTAAATTAAAGCTAACTTAATTATACATGTTATGTTTTTATTATTTGAATCTTACAATCAAAATTATTATTTTTAATTAGACTTTTTCTCACTTAGATTATTATTTATAGTAGCAACTAATCAGTTTAATAAGACTTATAACACAAATAACTGTAATAAAAAATAAAATGGTTTATTGTAGACAATGTAACATTTTTTACAATAATCTTCAAAAAATACGGTAAAATAATGCAACAGAAGAAAGTTGCTTACAGAATTATAAAGCCAAATATACACACAAAATTATAGAATAATGAAAAAATTGATAGATATACCTAACAACAAAAACATAAAAAATACGTAAAACTTACGAAAAAAAATTAGTTTGTCATCCAAAAATTACAATATGTAACCTCAAACGGCCGTCTTTCGCGCGATTTGCCGACCGATTGGGAAGCCGAAGAGGGGTTCAAATGCGAGTCGTTGCATGACAATATCAGCACAATCTAAGCAACATTACATTTATGAAATACCGCAATTATAGTGTATTACTGGTTTATCGTTAGACTACCTACCCTACATAAAATACATGAATCTGAAACTTTATATATATGTATACACAGTAAAAAATTGTGTGTACATAGCAGTCCATATGTTAAAATTTTCTTGTGTTACCAAGATTTGATTATTATTTCAATGTAAAATACAACAGCTATGTTATTATTTTCTTAACATTTTTATGTGTTACATTTATGTCAACGTGATAACTTAACATTTATGTATGTCATATATTTAGAAATTAAATATTATTTTGAGTTGTTTTAACACAATTATTTTAAAAAATCAACACGTCTTAAAGTTACTTATAATATTTTAACACATAAACAAAAGTTAAAGTAAATTTTTAAATAATTGTTGACAAACTTTGACATACAAAATAATTAAATTTACTAAAATTAAATGTTTCTATTACAATTCAAGTAAAATAATTAATATCATGTTTTAATATAACTTAAAAAACAAAGTCAAAAGAACAAATATAAATGTAAAGTATAGTGTCAATTAATTAACATTTTTAATTTGTCAACAAGTAACACACGATAAATGAATCATTTTAACTTATTTCGAGTGGACTTTCTGGGACACGTAAAAAATATTATAATTACGTTTTATTTTTTACTGTGTATAGTGTTTTATTATACATATAAACAACTTTACAACTTTATCGATTATTTAGTCGATTTAATTAAAATTTATAAAAAATTTAATGCAATTAATTACATAACTAATTTTAAAAAATGATGATTATTATGTAATAAAGCGCTGATTATTATATAACAATATATATATATATAATGTTTATGAGGTATTTGTTGTTAAAGTTTTTTCAAGTCTTATTTCCTTATTTGAAAATTATTTAGAGTAGAATAAGAATAAATGTTAAAAATTACATTAAATAATAATATAATTTTTTAATAACAACAAAATTACTTTGTACGATGTAAAAGTATAATATAATGTTAGATTTTGGAAGATATAGAATACTAAATAACATCTGTTGTTCTTTGAAATTCATAAAAATTAATAATTTTATTTATTTAAACTAAAAATTACAAGTATTTGATTATGCTAATCTATTTAAAAAAAAAGTTTTTTTTTCAAGGCTTGCATTATTAAATTTGCGTCTTGAAGAACATTTCCGTTACATGCTGTTTATTGATAATAATGATAATCTTGTTTACATAAAACGGCAAAATGTGTTCAGAAAGAGCTTGAAATCTTAGTCCATCTTTTTCCGTCGACGTACTCCTTTAAATTGCGTTTGCCGACGTAACCGCCAGTTTGTAAATCCCGGAAGTGGATATTAATAGTCATGGAGTTCTCGAAAAAGTTCATCTGGTTATCGTCTGGATGCAGCCTCTGTGGAGCTTTAACCTGCGTTATTGCCTCGATGAATATAAAAAAAAGAGAAGGGTGATTTCTCCGCAGAGACTCTCCATTAAGAGATGAATCCCATGAGCGTGGCTGTTGCATTGCCAATTTCTTTCCAGAATGACGATCATTTTTCTGATGAAAATAAAACCACATGTGAAAAAGTACCATGCAAAGAATTTATAAGTATCTTGATATAATGAAAAAAAACAAAAGGAATACAACAACAGCATTAGATAATGTTATTATAAATAAAAAAAGCAGATTATTTTTAATAATTATAAGTAATATGAAGGAAAATCAAATAGTATATGGATTGTATACGCACTCTCAGAAAAGATTTCTAGATACAATACTATTAGGATCGAAATAGGGCCAATCATATTTAGTATTGAAAGAAGAATATTTTAATCTTAAATAGAGGAATTCTTAAATCTAGAATAATTCTGAGAAAATTAGAGGGATAGTATCAAGATTATTTTATTCTAGATTTAAGAATTTCTCTATTTAAGATTAATAGTATATTGTGTTACAAGTGCCGTAAGATGAAAATTCACGGGTGCGGAGTTGACGCACGAGCCGAAGGCGAGTGCGGTCACCGCACCCGGGAATTTTCATCTTTACGCACGCGTTGCACACCCTATTTTGTGCCACAAGTGCGTGGAAAGTGGTGCATCGCGCACGCTACGCGTGCGCGATGTGCCACTTTCCATGCACGTGTTGCACAAAATATTTTTCTTTCTAGAAGTGTAATTTAAGAATTCCTCATTAAAATATTCTTCTTTCAATACTAAATATGATTGGCCCTATTTCGATTCTAATAGTATTGTATCTAGAAATCTTTTCTGTGGGTGCGGATTCTGTAAATATAATTAGGGTTAAAATTAATCTTGATTAGAGTTTTTTTTTGAACAATCAATTATTTTTAATCACATAATTATAAGCATAAAAATAATCTAAATTTTGTGTTAACATCAATTAGATATTAAAACCAGGACGCATATTTTGATTAATAGAATACTTTAAATCAAGTAATTATTTTTATGTTGTTCTTTGTAAATAACAATTATTGGAAAGATAAATAACAATTTACTTGAGTAGCTTTTATTTGTTCTTAATAACTTTTCTATATTGTAATTTTATATTTATCAATTTTTAGCAATATGACAAACTGCCAAATAAATTGATTTACCTCTATTTTGTGTTGCAAAAATATAGAAAACCGTGTTAAAAGGCCAATGCATCACAAAAAAAACGTTGGCAAATGTGACTAGCGCAAAATTTGTTTTCCTTGAAATTCTTAGCTCGTACACTATTGTTTTAAGGTGGTCTTTGTGACGCAGCGACGAAATGTTAATTAATGTTCTCTGAATTTGTTGTTTAAGAATTACGTGAGTAAAGTAAATCGAACGTGTATTAGGAAACCCAAGTCAAGCTTATCGTCATAAAGAGCAAAGCAGATGTGTATGAGCCGCATATAAATGAAAGTTTATCTACCCGATAGTCGAAGGAAGTTCGAAGAAGCCCCTTGTCTCTCAGGGACAGCAGATCCTCTCGTAATCGTTTGTATGAGATCGACAAAATCGCTTGGGGTGCAAACACACGAATCTATATATTGATTCACCGGACACACTTTTCCAAAGGAATTTCAACTCGCTATAGAGCTAAAGTGAAGAATTTGCAACGAAAGTGAGACTCTTGGGTAATCTGAGACACCCTTTAGACTTGAGTAATCCGATACAGGTGACGGTATCTCTCCCAGAGATTTTTGTTATAAATTTTTCGCATCAAATAAAAAGAGTTGAAGAAGATAAGAGTAGGATCAATGATCATTTAAAGTACTTTGCGCAGTGTTGTTAACTTAATTACATCCGCAGACTTTATCGTTCCCAGCCTATAAATTTGCCATTCCACCTGCAGCTCAAACGTTAAAAAATTTTATATCAAAACATTATACGAAAATTTGAGTGTTTAATTGGTGACTATTAAAGTGCATTGAAAAAAAAATACTCTACACAAAATAATATAATATGTTATAAAAATATATAAATATACATAAAAAATTAACAAAAAATCATTTTAAATAGGTCTATTTTTTTCACTAAGTTGCAATATGCTATAGTTTTAATAATTATTATTTTAAATTAATCTTTAAATAGTTTTATATGAAATAGTATATAAATATTATATTATATTTTAGATGTAATATCTCCTCTTTTTCTTAAATTTAGGAACTTGCAGAAAAGTATCAATGTAATAAAATTTATTTCAAGCTTATTTCTATCGAAACGAGTCTAATAATTAAATATTTATAATTGTATTTACTAAGTTAATAAATTAATGTCTAAGACAAAATAAAATACATAAAAGCAATCATCTAAAATAATTTCCTAAAATAGAAAAAAGAAATACAAAGTAGCATTTTCATAAATTTTATTTATTACATAACGAGTAACGCTATTTAAAACGCTGAAGGTAGAATTTAACGTATATTCCGTCTACATCATGAAGTTGCAGTATAGTATATACACTGTTGATTGCTGTTGAATATTCCGTGATAAAACGAAATGGTAATTAGGAAGTATTTCAAGACGCGACATTATTTAGGACGTTCGCATAAATGAATACTGTTTAAAAATTATTTGCGCTAGTTAAATTTCTTAAGTTGTAATCTATGAAAAATTTTTTAAACTGTATTATATCTTACACATATAAAATGCGAAAATATAATAATACATGAATTAGCGTATGTGAGATACAGCTGTGCGCGCAACATTCTATTATATATTATGTTGCAAATTCTAAAAAGACTTGGAAAAAATAACATGTTAGTTTGAAAATGTGTAATAATTTTTTTTTCCTTTTTTTGTAAGAAGATTATGTTGTAAATATCTTTATATATAAATGAGAACTGTTTCCTGTTTTAAATTAAGAACCTACTTCCTACGAATGCAAAACTTTTATCGGGATAATAAGTCAGTCGTTAACATCAAAGAGATGCATAATGATGAAAGGTCGTGGTTTAAGCAAAAATGTAATATGCGCGTCACGTTCTCGGCGAGAGATGTACATCGAGTCAGTCCGGCAAGTTTAACGATAAAACGAAGAAGTTCCTGATCTGATTACGCATGTATTCACCTTTTCTGTCTCACGACTAAAGTTAATTACTGCCGGCGCTGATGCGGCAAATGACATTTTTTATGAAGCAATCTAGAAGATATAATTTCCGATTAATCCTCTCGGCTGCAATTTTCTGCACTTTTATACTCAGCGTGTCGTGATTTAAATCATCGTAGAAATCGTTTTGCTGATTAAATAAAATATCGAGCATATAGTTTTTAATAAAAATAATAGTAATTAAATAAATAAAAATAAATTATTGTTTTTGTTTATTATTAGCGATTAATGTGCATAAAACAATGCAGACAATGCATAAAAAATGTATATCGCATATATTTTTACTCATAAATTTTCTTAAAATTACAAAATTATAAAACTGATCTGAAATATTTTATTATAAAATTTAAACTTATTGTTAACTGTACAAAATGCTTTATAATGCAATAAACATGAATATAAATAGTAATTTTATGAATGAAAATAGATCGCGAGAATCTCTTAAACTCCTAAATCTCGTAAATTCATTAGTGCATATTTGTCTTTACAATATTTACAAAATTACTTTAGAAAATGCAGAACAGCGAAGCGCATGTTTACTTTTGAAATGTTATTCACAGTTTCTACTTTGATAAAATTGTCGCTGGGTGTGTTGAGCTGTCTTCGTAATGTTCACAGGGAAATGTCTGGCAGCAGCTCCTGTCCTTCCATTTCATCCTGGAACTGGTCAACACGATCCCGTTCACAATCACGGTAAGTACATACGTAAGAGACACAATCGCTTTTTATTTTTAACACTTATTCTAAATTAGTTCAAGAATAGGGCTAACAATATATTTCTATGCGCATTCTTGTAATATTTACGAAATTTGTTTGATTGCATATAAACAAATTTTCGGATTGCTAATTTGTGCAAAACTTTGTGAAATTATGTATTCTGAAGTAAATTCAATAAATATACGAAATGGTCTGTAATCTCTTCAAAATGATAACCCAAGCTGCTTAATTTCTCTGATTGCCCGTGATAATTTGTTTCTAATATATTTGTTTTTTAAATTATTTATTTATTAATATAGATAGAGATCTTAGAATCGTAGTAAATAATAATTGACAGTTTTATAATTAAAAGTTAAAATGTTGACACAAAAGTATATACGATAAAATTTTTAAAGAAATTTTGTATATGTACATATATGTTAAACGTAACCACACTTGTATGAAAATGCAAGAACTTCATTCGCGTCAAGTTGCATACGTCCAACTATAATGTATCGATTTTTACATGTCCCATAGGGAATAACCTTTATCTCACGGTGGACACAATACGTAACGACATTACATGCACGGTTATTGCGTTTTGGAATTTAATTAACTTAACCTCATTAATTTTGGATTATGCGGTGACGTTTATCTAGCGTGCAAACTGGATACACAAGTTCCTAGTTTTACATCTATTTATGAACATCTCGTACCATAAAAATGTGAAAAACGTGCAGTACGTTATAAAAAGAACTAAAGTAATTCTAACACTTTAAAATAGCATTCCAAGAAATCTTGTTAATTAACTTTATATAACATTATACTTGTCAATTTAACACCAACTCAGGTAGCAGAGTCAAATGACGTATTAATAACGTCTTAATGATGCCTCTAACGTCAATAAAACATCATTAAGACGTCTTTAGACGTCATCTTGCTACCTGGAAATCATTAAGAAAATGACAATGTTGATTGATTGTATTTTCTTCAACATAGGTTAAATAAGGTAAAAATTAATATCTTGCAATTTGTTGTATATTTATCTTTGGTCTCATCTTTTTCTGAATTTTGAAGTATAAACAAAAAATATACAAAATATAAAACAAAGCAATTAAATTCTGCAGTATTAAGAGAAAATGTGATGAGAAAAATGTTTCAACAATATATATTCAAATTTGCATTAACGATATATACAATTAGATGTATATAAAATTTTAAAATTATGATATATTTTCATTAAAGCCAGTGCGCATTCTAGAGTTTAATATTCAAACGTATATTCTGTCGTCTAGCATGATGTGGATCTTTGATGCTGCAAAGCAAGCACAATGAGCAAATGTTCATGTTCAAACGTTCAAACCAAGCAGCTGCGTTGATGTTTACATCATAAATATCTACAACTGCCAAATAATAGACGTAGCATTTATGGTCATTATATACCTTGCAAATTGTAACACAAATGCTTGTTTAACTAATTATTAAATCAATTATTATTATCCAAAAAAATCAAACGCTCCCCAAAAAGTACGTGAAAGAAACGATATAATTCAGAATTGTTTGAAGAATAATTTAAGTTTATATAACACGTACAATAGATATAGGCATAAATAATTTTATTACATATTATAATTTATAATATATATTAAAGTAATCCATTCCATTTATTTTTTTATTTATATGTTTAATTGTTTAAAAGAATTTTTACCTGTAAAGGTACATTATTTTTACTTGTAAAGTAAATTAAAAGTAATAATAATTCAACTTAATTTTTTCTAATAAATAATTTGTTATCTTAAAAACATATTATGCTTTAATTATAACGATTAAATTGAAAGCTATTTTCTAAGAAACTAGAACATAACTGAACACGCTGGAACTAATTAAATCCATAATAAATTTACAAACCATTAAAAATACAGAGTAGTAATTATAATTTTTAACAAACAGAATATTATAATATCCTAATAAATCAGGTGAAAGATGGAAAATAATTAAAGAGATATCTATTTTATGTGTTTACAGTTATTATACCCGCCAATGAGAAATCTGTTCATTCCGGTGTTCCTAAATTGTTGGTTGGCAAAGCACTCTTTGGAAAATATGTTCGTAAGTACCTCATCTAAACTAGCCGTAATTTATGTCAAGCTTATAGGCCAGTCATATTAGACTAATTTAGGGGGTTAATCTTCCAATTAATCTTCCTAGGTTGCAACCACCATGAATCGCTTTGATTTGAGGTACTATAAGTGGGATTTATTTTGCTTCACAAAATTAACGCACAATAAGAAGTTATTAACAATATTATCAACAAAAAACGCGATTTTCTTTATTTTTTCTTAAATATCTCGAAAACTAAGCAAGATAGGGTAACTAACTATACGTACCTTTTTTGTAGAGCGTAAAATTATCTACAATAATGATCTAAGCAACATTTATCGTCAAGTCAGTCGTTTAGCTTGCACGCGCCGTCAAAGTTTGAGACTCGGATCCCGAAAACCTTCGATTTTATCGTTTTTTTTATGTTGCGCCGGTGATTTTTTTCCGTCATTTAAAATGGAATTGAAAATCCCTAAAAAATCACACATTATCTGAGAACTACAGAGAATACTTTTCATAATGCAACCGATTTTTTAGGCCCTTTTTCTCTAGTTTGTAGTTATGTAAGCAAAAATTTTTATATCACACGTGCGTGGAAAGTGGCCCATTCCGCGCGCGCCATCTGTACGACAAATAGCCAATTTCCCACGCGAGAAATTACCCACTCGAACCCGTGCGGGAATGAAATATTCCCGCACTGCGTGCGGGAATATCTCATTCCCGCACGGCCTCGAGTGAGAAATCTCTCGTGCGTGCGAAATCGGCCATCCGTCGCACAGATGGCGCGTGCACAATAGGCCACTTTCCACGCACTTTGTAATATAAAATAGGGTGTGTAACACGTGCGGGTTGAGAATTGGACACGAGTGCGGGTGAACGCACTCGTGTCCAATTCTCAACTTCCCGCACTTGTTACACAAATAACTATTGATTTTTTGAAATAGTTTTTCGCTGTTTTCAGGCTTTAGAATTTATTTGAGACAAATTTTATCGTATGCATCTTGTTGTGGACGAAATTTGCAACAAAAAAGGACGTACCCATGTATTTTTTTTCGTATTACGAACGCTGATTTTTTTATTGACGCGCAAAGTTATCCAATATTGCGCACAGGTCGGATAACGCTTGTTTTACACTAAAATAATTATTTTTTATTAAAATTCACGTGATTTTTTGCATTATTATTGAACCATATTGCAAAAAACGGCTTTGCAATATGATTCAATAATAAAGCGAAAAATCACGTAAATTTTAATAAAAAATAATTATTTTAGTGTAAAACAAGCGTTATCCGACCTGTGCGCAATATTAGATAACTTTGCGCGTCAATAAAAAAATCAGCGTTCGTCATCATACGAAAAAAAATACAAGGGTCCTTTTTTGTTGCAAATTTTGTCCACAACAAGATGCATACGATAAAATTTGTTTCAAATAAATTCTAAGGCCTGAAAACAGCGAAAAACTATTTCAAAAAATCAAAAATTTTTGCTTACATAGCTACAAACTAGAGAAAAAGGGTCTAAAAAATCGATTGCATTATGAAAAGTGTTCTCTGTAGTTCTCAGATAATGTGTGATTTTTTAGGGATTTTAAATTCCATTTTAAATGACGGAAAAAAATCACCGGCGCAACATTAAAAAAATGATGAAATCGAAGGTTTTCGGAATCCGAGTCTCAGACTTTGACGACGCGTGCAAGCTAAACGACTGACTTGACAATAAATGTTGTTTAGATCATTATTGTAGATAATTTTACGCTCTACAAAAAAGGTACGTATAGTTAGTTACCCTATCTTGCTTAGTTTTCGAGATATTTGAGAACAAAAAAAAATTGTGTTTTTTGTTGATAATATTGTTAATAACTTCTTATTGCGCGTTAATTTTACGAAGCAAAATAAAACCCACTTATAGCACCTCAAATCAAAGCAATTTATGGTGGTTACAACCTGGGAAAATTAATTGGAAGGTTTGATATCTAATATATGACTGGCCTATTAAATCTGATTCGCGATCAACTTAATTATATTTCAGAACGACCTACACCGAGCAATGCAAAAGTCTCAATCGGCATTAAGTCAACAGCTGATGATTCTTAGTGCTACGTTACTGTGCCTTGTCTTTACTAGGTGAGTGCTTTCAAATAATATTTATTGCACATTTGTATTCTCTCTCTTAAAAAAATATATATTTAAGATATTATAATCCTTTACTTCTTTATTATAAATTATAATTTTTATTATATGACAATTTTAAACTTGAAAATAAACGCTCTTCTTAGTGTGTTTATACAATAAATTTTTTTTAATTATTTTTTATCTTGGCATATTTTGGGTGTCGTGAATGTTTCGAAAATACATGTATTATAATTAACAGAGATAATTATTCGCGAATAGACTTGCAATGAAGTTTGTACTGCTCGTTTTGTTCTGCTTACTCATTCAATGATACATTTCTAACAGAATAGTATAAAGTTTCTAGAAAGGGTATTCCTATTGTAGGGAGAATTGATTGAAGAGTATACTCCAATATTCATAAATTTCTAGTCAGTCGTTATTATGAGCAAGAAGATGTCATTTTTTTATTTGACTGAATAAGTTATTCGAGATTGTATATGGGGTATTTTACGTAAAATTTTCATATTTTTACTCTGACCTACTTTAATAATTTTGACAATTTTTTCCGAGAAGTATTCTGAAAAAGAGAATACACATATTTTTTGGTTTGGGCCTACGATCAATATTTCCGATAGTGTGATTTTTATAAAAATTGAATTTTTTGGTAACTTTACTTTTTAAAACGTTAAAATCTTGATAATGTTCAATTCTATCGAAAAACGGTTTGGATAGTTCAGTTTAAAATAAATTACATGATGTATATATTCTTTTTAATTTTTAGAAAGTCTAAAGTTGTATTATACGATGTTAAAGAGGAAAAAATCGTTTTTTGTAAAGTCCGCCATTTTTTTAAATTAAAAATAAAATTTGTAAAAATTCTATTAAAAATTACGAAATTTTTAAGAGCATCTCTTGAAGCATGGTAAGATTTTTTGTAATAATAACTTGAATTCAACATTACTCGAACTAAAATAGTCAAAATGCAGTCAATCTGCTACTAATGGATGCATTTTAACTATTTTAGTCCGAATAATGTTGAGTCCAGGTTATTACAAAAACTTTAATTAGGTAGAACTTTAAAAAAAAATCTTGCTATGCTCCAAGAGGTCTTCAAAATTTTGTAATTTTTAATAAAATTTTTACAAATCTTGTTTTTTATTAAAAAAAATAGCAAATTTTACAAAAAATAATTTTTTCCTCTTTAACATTGTATAACACAACTTTAGATTGTCCAAAAATTAAAAAGAATATATACATCATTATATACATCATGTAATTCATTTTAAACTGAACAAATTTTACAAACCGTTTTTTGATAGAATTGAACATTTTCAAGATATTAACGTTTTAAAAAGATAGAGTTACCGAAAAATTCAATTTTTATAAAAATTACACTATTTGAAATATTGATCGTAGGCCCAAACCAAAAAATACGTGTCTTCTCTTTTTCAGAATACTTCTCGGAAAAAAATTGTAAAAATTATTGAAGTAGGTCAGGGTGAAAATGTACAAATTTTACGCAGAATGCCCCACATATAAAAAAGCAGAAATGTATTAAAATATATTTAAAAATTTGTTTAATACTATGTACATAATATGTAGAAATGTATAAAAGAAACATATTAATAGTTGCAATCATAAATTGTTAAGTACTGAAAATTGTTAAATAAATATTAACTTATTGATCTTAATAATTACAAATATAATATTTTAGGGTATTTATGCGTTATAGGGGACTTCCTCCGATGGTCTTGACCTTGACATATGTTTTTAAGGTATCACCCTGAGTAACATACAAAAGATTTTAGCCGTCGCTCGTTGTTTATTAAAAAATTACTAACAAAAAAGTTTGAAAAATATAACAGTTTGTGTTAGTGCTAAGGGAAGTAATTCACTGATATGTGTGTATAGGCAGTACACATGTAGACGGAGGAGAGGCGTAGCCCCGCAAGCAGGAGTAGGTGGGCCGGGATGGACCTCGGTTCGCGTGGAAAGTTAAAAACCCGAGCTGTCTAGAGAACCATCCACGCGAAACAAGGTTCATCCTTGTTTATAAAGCGAAACAAGGTCTATTATTGTATGGTTCAAATTTTCAATTTTCCACGCAAAGCGAAATTTACCCCCATCCACCCTTGCTTGGGAGAGTCAGTATCCCTTCGCTCGCCTGCTACTGTTTATTCACACATATATATTAGCAAATTACTTTCCTTAGTATTGACACAAACTGTTATATTTCTCAGTTACATTTGTTAATAACTTTTTAATAAATAACGAGCGACGGTTAAAACCTATTGAAAGTTACTCAGAAGGGTGATCTATATAATATATGTCAAGATTAAAGTCATTAGAGGGGGTGGTCCCCTATAATTACCGAGTTTATAAATATCAATTTCGCGTTTATATATAAAAGGACCAAAATAAACCGAGGCAATCAACATTTTGCTTCGTTGTTTGAATGATTTATTGTTGCGCGCGATTATTTTCTATTTATTTTAATATTGTTTTATTTGTTCTATTTACCACACGCAAATCTCAATCTGCAATCTGCATCAAATCTTTCTTCTACAAATTTTAAAAAAATAATTAAAATTTACGAAACAATTCTCGTCGCTACGGAAATATTAAATTTTCAACTCTACCTACGTAATTTATTATGCGATTTAGAAAAGATAATTTTTATCAATTTTACACATAAATTAGTACAATGCATAATAGATAAAATATGAATCAATTTTAATAAATAAATCTATAATCTGATATCAAATTGTATTAATAAAAATTATGGTTTTCTCAACAAACAACTATTTTAAAAGTCATTTGTACTGCAATATACGATTATCTTGTATACAAGATTTTATTTCTGTGTTCTGACTAATTACCTGAAGTTTCTGCTCTGTTTTAAAGTCTATTTGTCGAAATAAAATTAGCACGAGTCCAAATAAGGAGGAACAAATAAGAAAATATAACTTTTGGCATGTTTTAATAATACAAAATATTATGTTGTTACCTCAAGATTTAAGGTGAAAGATTTGTAATCCTACATGCAAACAATCATGAATTGATATTCGCAATGGACTTGATTCGTGACACTTCCGTAGTGAAGTTTCCACCATGGCATTCGCGCGTTATTTAAGTTTACATAACGAACGTATTTCATTTGTCGGCGTGAGGGACTTATTGTATTATCCGAATAATGAGAAAAGTTTTCCAGCCGGAGTACGAGTTTGTATTTACGAATCCAAGTCGTGGATGACTGCGGTTCGTCTTGTTTAATCTTCGAATAAAGTTGTATCTGTAAACGCGACGGCGCAGAGAAAGCTTAGATTGCGTAAATAAATGAATAGTTTGCATGTATGATCTCGTCTGCCATTTTCGTTATATTGCAAATACTTACTTAACTTGAACGCATTTTCAGTAAAGCAGCGTAAACCAAGAAATATCAAAGTATAATGATATAATGATAATGAAATGTCTTAAGTTATCTTCATTTATTTGATGAAGAAAATATTTAATAGCCACACAACAGAGAGATTACAATTTAATATATTTATGGAAATATAAAAATTAAATAATAAATGATTAAAATATTAACAGTAAATATATTAAAATAAATTAATTAATAAATACATAAAAATTAATTAATTAATATATTACAGTATATAGATATTAATTAACATTTAAGAACTTTTAAAAATTAAATGTCTTTTATGTGTCATTCTACGGCGAGAATAAAAAATCGCGATGAGCAATTTGCAGCGTGAAAAAAATGTGATTTGGCTGAAAAAATTCGCCACGGGTTACCAAAAATTGATATCGACTGTGCAGGTGCAAAAAAAACAAATGCCTGTCATACGCAGATGGTGGAATTTGTAACATCAATCGTCATCGCATATTGACGTGGAAGTTGCAAACCGCAGATAATTTGCAGCTCCCGGTTCTACACTATGAAAAAAAAATCTATATAAAAGTTTAAACGCAAACTTTTGAATAAATAACAATTTGTGTCAAGTATGAAAAAAATAACGATTTGTCACATGCAGCCGGTATAATTCGCAACAATTGTTAAAGTTTTGTTACATATTAGGACATTAAAACAAACTGTTGCAAAATATACACACGGAACCACGTTGCATGCATTGTACAATCTTGCTATTTTGAAAAATAAATTGTAGTTTCTTTTCTGATTTTTACAATTGATTAAGAAAATAAAAATATTTATCACATGTACTAAAAACTGACTTATAATAATTATATTTAACCCTTTATAACTCCGTGTAACAATACTGTTATAAACCGGCAAAGTTTCCATCAACATTCTAAATCATGAATTTATCTGTTGCAAATTAATTTAAAATAGTTGTCATATTTTTTATTTTTGATAACATGAGTTACAAAGGGTTAAGAGATCTAAAATTTAATGTACTATCAGAAAAATATTACGTTAATATAAAAAATGTTAAAAAAATAATAATTTTTAAAATTTTACTATTCAGCGTTTTTCACATTTAATATTTATTAGTTATCTTCCTTCAACGTTTATATCATATATATTATGATATTACTAATCATAGATGTTTGATGCTGCAAATTATCCATAGATATAGATAGTATAGAAAATCCTTACGTTATCCAATTATTGTAATAATAATAAGAAACTGGTATTATTAATCTGAAATGTCAATATCATTATAGCATTCATCATAATAGCACATCACCAGCGATTAAAATAGCAAGATACAGAAACAAGATTGTATTGATCTCTTTGTAATTATTTCGCCTTTTTATGCGGTCATAGTACATGGAGTTTATTACACATACTACGCATATGTATACATACATATTTAAAAATGCGATTGTATGAAAAATAAAGGGACAAAAGTGCGTGGATTTATCTTGGCAAATCAATTTTGAGCGAGTTTAACGTATAGCAGCGAGCAAATCATTGCAACCAGCAGCTGTCCTTCTACAATGTTAGGGACGAATGAGAAAATGACGAAACACGTCTGATCGACCCAGATCGTAATGTGGGACAAGCGTTAATAAATAATCGCACCTCGGCTTGTGCAGATGGATTGGTATCACCATCGATCGCGACGCTTTATTATTTACGGTGTCATTCTAGAGCGGCGCACTTGCCAGCTCGCCCTTGCACGGCCATATTATCTACGACAAGGACAAGGAGTAAAGTATAGCACGTCGCGACGCTACGACGAATCTGCGTCACAATGCGTCGAAAAAAGTCGTCGCACTTACAGCTGAAATACAGAGAAATAACTAGAGAAAGAATCGAGTGATTCTATGACTATTGGAAGAAGTACATTAATATTGCTGCTAATCATAGAAATGAGAAATATAAGATTTAAACATTTGTTTGTAATATGCAATATAATGCATAATCCGCTGTTTTTTGACATTATTGAGTTTTTAATGTATTTGATTTTTTTTAAATTTAATTTTAAAGAGAGAGAGAGAGAAAGGGATTTAGGGAAGGAGAAACTTTTCTTATTATATTTATCATTGAATACCCATGACTAAACAAACTGCAATCGCAAAACTCACACAATTTTCTTTGTTTTAAAATGATTAATTACAATTATTGCTTACGTTAGCGAAAGAGTCAACGGTTTGACTTTCTGCATGCCGCGAACGTACTATGCATGATAATTGATAAGCGCTATAGTTTCACGCTATGCACTATCACATCTGCAGGTTTGATCACTAACCACATACAGATAGCCGGCCACTTTGCGACTAGCTTTTATAATTTCCGCATTTTCTTAAATTATCCTGTACGCTTTGAAAATAATGGTGCAAAATAACAATTGGATCAAACAGAGCTTACGTACTTACAAATTTAAATTTATTATAATATATAATAATTATTATTTTTTTATTTGTTTCATAAATTGATTTTTTTCTTGTTTTTTTATGTTTCGAAAGAATATAAAAGGAATATAATTTCTGTAGCCTCATAACAAATTTCTATTAAGAATTTCATCATATATATATAATAATTAAATTACGAAATTAAATGTTCTACACATAATTTCTTTTACGTATATACAGGGTGTACCAGGACCTCTTCGACAAACTTTGAGGAATAATAGGTCACACAGAGAGGATCATTTTTTGCTAAGGAACATATATGGTCGCTAACGCAACCTTAAGAAACTGTGCATCCAAAAAGTCAGATCTCCGGTAAAATGTTTTGAACAAATAAAATTTATTTTTTCTTGCATGTTCTGACAATTTATAATAATAGCTGTTCAAATTGCCTGCCCTGTAACTCATTACATTGTTGACACCTTCGCAACATTGATTGTTCAACTCTGTCAAGCATGGCAGGGTTGTTTCGGATTTGTTGAAACGCAGTATTTATTCGGTCAATCAGTTCCGCTCTGTTGTCAACTGGGATGACGTACACGATACTTTTAACATACCCCCACAGAAAATAATCAAGGGGCGTTAAATCGGGTGATCGCGGTGGCCACGCAATAGGTCCCGCTCTTCCTATCCAATGTTCCCCGAATTTGGCAGTTAAATGTGCGCGTACATTAATGCTGAAATGTTGCGTTCCAATTCCCCACCCGGGTGGGTGAATTCTACTCCCTTTTTTTCTATCTCACTCTTCTAAGAGTTAATTAAATTAAATTTTATTTGTGCAAAACATTTTACCGGAGATCTGACTATTCGGATGCATAACTCCTTAAGGACGCGTCAGCGACCATATGTTCCTTAACAAAAAATGATCCTCTCTGTGTGACTTATTATTCCTCAAAGTTTGTCGAAGAGGTCCTGGTACACTATGTATTTTTAATTAATTTGATTTTTTAATTTACGATATAATTACAATAAATAGAAATAACCGCTAATATTTTACCTAATTATCAACGAAAAGTTTTGTTTGAAAAGGTGTCATGAGAATATATATATACAGAGAAAATATCATGCCAGTAACTTTTTCGGGGGGAAATTCTACTTCTATCTTTATATATATACCTATATATATATATATATATATATATATATATATATATATATATATATATATATATATATATATATATATATATATATATATATATATATATGTACATTCTATTATCCTTAATGATGTGTAAATTACACCTTTTACAGCTTTAATGTTTGTGCTGTCGCAGCACTTGTTACTTGATGCAACATTTTAAGCAGCTTTTCTTATTATAGCGTCTAATTTTGGTTTCGTTAATCTAACTTTAGATATCATTGCAAACATTGTATAGTTAAAGGTATAAATATTTTGATTGTGTTTATACGAGATCTTTACACATTAATTATTAATTATTATTACGATTAAGCATTGATATTCTGAATAAACTGACGTTATCCGAATTTATTAATGGAATATCTGCTTACTGAATGTAATAAAGCTTCCTTCGCAGAATTAATATAGCAGGCATACAATTGAATTAATTTACATATGCCAAGTACATATTATATTAGTAATTTTGAAATCAAAATGACATGTACATCTTTTTAGTACACTCAGAAAAAAAATGTGTTAATCCCAAGAAATATTTAGTCCGATACGTTCAACTAAACATTTTAATTAAATATTAGTGAAATTAATTAATTCTTGATTTAAAAAACTAAATAAATTGTTGAAACAACTAATGTTTAGTTAACTAATTAAAATGTTTAGTTAAACTTATCGGATTAAATATTTCTTGGAATTAACAATTTTTTTCTCAGTGTAAGTAATATTATTCTGTCTAAAATCTTTTTAAAAAATAAAATTGTACATACATATATGTATAGATGCTTAAAAATTGTACAGAGAGAGAGAGAGAGAGAGAGAGAGAGAATTCTTTATTAGTATTAATTTAAAAAAAAATACATATTTTGAGGATCTTTAAAATCTTTAACCTTCTCAATAAAATTTAAAATTTTATTCTGTTGAAATGAAGCAAAACTTCGAGACACATTTTTTAACGACTCTCTTTTAATGGACAGTAAAAAATTTATCTCAATTACTTCACTTGTTTCCATGAAATAATGTTCGATTGAATTGGAACCGTCACGTACACATGGACGAGATTCGTTAGTGAAAACGTTGCTAACAAACGACGGCGCTTGGATAGGGAACAATGAAAATTTTAACGAAAATGCATGACTTTATTATCCGTTCGTACGCGAAAACGCGGCGAATTGACGTACATATGTTGAAAATAAAACAACGGTTTTACTCTCACAGTAATACCTTTCTCACACTTTTGGCGCTTTTTAGAGACGCGTCTAAATAATAGTAATTATAAAATTGTGTATCTGTAATACATTTATTAATTAATAAATAAATTTATATTAAATTATTATAAATTTTGGTAATTATAGATTTTAATTACCAAAAAACGTATAAATTTTTTAACTTATTAAAACATAGTCATAGAATAAGAGGACAATTGCTCATATTTAATAAATATTTTTAATAATATTTTTTTTAAACATATTACTATTTTTGAACTAACATTACTGTTGCAATAATTGAATAATGGTAAAAGATGAATGCAGACTTCATATCAATAAATCATGCAGAGTTCTATCATCAGAAAATAATAATTAAACAAAAAATAATGTTTTAATTTATATTAACCCTCAAATGGCACACTTATTTTAGGCCACCTCAAAAACCACACTAGTGCTTGAAAGCAGACAGTCGACTGCGGTCTGCTTTTGTACTGTGCGACTTTCTAGGTTGTAAACAAAATTTAGGAGGTGGGGGGAATCCTCGGCGGCAGCTATGAAAAAAATGCCAGCCATTCGAAAAAAAGAAAGTGGTGCGAGTTAGCACTAGTGTGCTAATTGGGGGTTAATAAATAGTAAAAAAAAAACTTGCACATTGCTTTCTCATAGTTTTTAAATGTGCAAGTAGAAACCTGCACATTTAAAAACATTACTTCCTTATAGTTTTTAACCCTTTAGAGACCACACATCGATCCCGTTGGAGTAAAATGTTATAATTTATAAGATTGTCTTAACGTAAAAAACGTCCGTGATGAAAGTTTTTTAGTGTTTTTTAGTTTTTTTCAATTTTTTTAGTTTTTAGTTTTTTTAATTTTTTAAGTGAGTGTACATAATTATGTACACAGACCCTTAAAGGGTTAAGTGTGCAAGTAGAAACCTTCGCTCACAAAGCTCTTCTATAAGGAAGCTTTTATTTTATTCGATGTATAATTACACAGGCACACAAAAAAAAAGTGTTTTGGCCGAGACACTACACTAGTGTATTCCCATGTATTTTTTCCCGCTGAATCCGAATCATAAGTCAGAATTGTCAGATTGGCTCAAATTTATAAGAAACTAGCTGGTTACTCAGGCTTCGCCCGGGAGTCGTTTTTCTTGAAACGACTTCATTTGTGTTTCAATATCCTTATTGTGGACAAACATAAGGAATGTGTCGGGTGGTTGATTTAAAGACGATAGTTTAACTTTTCTGCATGAATAACACATTTTAAATGCTTAAGTTTTAAACTTTTGCTTCCTCATAAAGGAAGCTTTTCGTTAAAAAAAAAAAATTTTTTTGTTTTTCTGAATGTGTTCAGAATGTTCTAAAACGTCGAAAAATTATTTTTAGAAAAAATGTCCGTCTGTATGTATGTATGTGTGTATGTGTGTGCATATGTTGTCCGTATGTTGTCCTCTAACTTCCGCAAATATTGAGATATCGGGCTCTTTTTTTTTTAATCGATAGAGAATTATTCAACGAAGGTTGGTATTAAATTGGGCGATGATCTGTAAAAGGGTTCTTTAAAAAAAAATTTTTTTTTTAGAAAAGTGTGTTTTACGCTGTAACTTTTTCAATATTTGAAATAGCGATCTATATCTAATTCTATTGTATTTTCCAGTTTTTTCTACCCCTATTTTTTTACTTGACAATGATGACATATTGCATCCATTTTCCCAATTATTACACTCGGATGAAATTGATATTCGTAATTTGAATCATAACTAAATGCCTTTAATTTCAAATTGGACCGCATAAATGTTTTCGTGGATTGAACATGTTGTAACCGGTCTTTTTCTACTCGAGTTTTACACTATTGAGTCATTTCCGCTTTTCCGATATTTCACTTACCGATCAGCGACATCATTCCTTGGTTTACCTAGGCGTTTTTTCGAAAATTTTGAGATTGCTCGCTCGCGATGTACATAGAACCTCGATATTTCACTTACCGATTACCGATTTTATTCTTTGGTTTTTTAATTGAAAAATCAAAGTTCTGTGTACATCGCGAGCGAGAAATCTCAAAATTCCCGAAAAACCGCCTAGGTAAACCAAGGGATGATGTCGCTGATTGGTAAGTGAAATATCGGAAAAGCGGAAATGACTCAATAGTGTGAAACTTTCTTTTTGTTTTCTTTTTGCAGATATACGCATGCAGATGACGTATACTTAACTGTTGTAAACGTTTTTCTCTCTCATCAAAATTTTCCACAGCTTGTTGAGAAGAATATACTAATCTCTTTTGAGACAACCGAGCTTCTCGTGCTTCTTCTGTTTCATTAAGCTTATTTAAATGTATACGTCTGGCATCGGAATTTTTTCTAGACAATTTTATATAGATACTCTCTCTATATAGATACTCTATATAAAATTACATGTATAACTTATACACTTTTCAAGCAGAAATTGGTAACCTCTTCACCGATCCTCGCCAAATTCAATAACAATCTTCCTTAAATAATACTGTATCCATCAAATAACTTATACATTTTTTAAGCAGAAATCGGTAACCCCTCCACTGATCCTCGCCAAATTCGAAACAACCTTCCTTTAATGATACTCTATATAAGATGACAAATATGACATGTATAACTTACACACTTTTTAAGCAAAAATCGGCAACCTTTTTACCGATTCTTGCCAAATTCAATATAATAATATTATATCCATAAAAAAAATTAACTTGATATCTCAAAATTTGCAAAAATTAAAACAATTACGTATGAAAAAAAATTGGAATACCGGTTCCAAAAAAGATCGGTAACAAAAAATTATACACTTCATATCACTCCCCAGAAAATTCTACCCCTGTTTCATATACAATTCTTTAAGATTCCGTCAATTATTTTCCGAAAAATTGAAGAAATTAGAAAAACCGGTTTCCAGAAAATCGGTAACGAAAAACTATACACCCTATAGCACTCCCCGGGAAATTCTACCCCTACTTCATATACAATACTTTCAAAATCGGTACAATAGTTTCTAAGATTACCCCGAACAACTGTACAAACTTTTCCCTTTTATATAATAGTAGAGATTTTTAGCAGTTTTTTGAGGTTCTCTCATAAATTTCAGCCAATCTGACAATTCTGACTTCGGATTCGGATTCAGCGGGAAAAAATACATGGGAATACACTAGTGTAGTGTCTCGGCCAAAACATTTTTTTCTTTTTTGTGTGCCTGTGCAATTTAAGGATACGTCATAAATTTCAGTCAATCTGACAATTCTGACTTCGGATTCGGATTCAGCGGGAAAAAATACATGGAAATACACTAGTGTAGTGTCTCGGCCAAAAAAACACTTTTTTTGTGTGCCTGTGTTATTAGTATTTATTTGTTTTTTGCTCCTCATAGAGGAAGCTTTGTGAGCGAAGGTTTCTACTTGCACACTTAACCCTTTAGGGGCCTGTGTACATAATTATGTACATTTATTTAAAAAATTTAAAAAACTAAAAAAACTAAAAAATCTTTTATCCGGGACTTTTAAGACTATCTTATAAATTATAACATTTTACTCCAACGGTATCGATGTGTGGCTCCTAAAGGGTTAAAAACTATAAGGAAGCAATGTGCAGGTTTCTACTTGCACACTTAAAAACTATAAGGAAGCAATGTGCAAGTTTCTACTTGCACATTTAAAAACTATGAGAAAGCAATGTGCGAGTTTCTACTTGCACACTTTTTTTTTATTGTGATAAGCTTTATTGTGACTAATATCTGTTGTACTAATATCTGTTATACTATTACAAAAATTAATTAAATAATTAATGTTTTTACTAAAATGATCCCTACTATCCAATCCAATGGCGCAACAGTCTGAATCGGACTTAGGCCTCCCCCAAAATCATGTGCTTGTGGTGCGCATGTAGGTTGTACATAAGTACATGGGACCTACAGTTTAACGCTGGATCCGAACGGCAAGATAGAGGGGGTTTCTAGGCAAGGGATACTTCTGACGGGCTGCCACTCCGTCGAGGAGAAGAGACAAGCAATATAATTTTATTTATTTTGGTTCTACTAGGACTGGATTCAAACCTGAGATCTTTGGTTTAGCAGACCAGTGCGCTGTCTGCTACCCTACGCTTGCTCTCATGATTCCTACTAATTGTGGATATTTTTTATTTCTATTTCTACTTGCACACTTAAAAGCTATGAAGAAGCAATGTGCAATTTTCTACTTACACACTTTTTTATTATCCTAAAACATTATTTTTTAAAGTCACAATTATTGAGACTTGAGATGTTCTAACTGTTCCCTTTAGAAAGAGATAATGAGAATAGTGAGTAAATTAAGGTTTAAAGTTAACGTTTGTAAAATCACGACAATAGATTTCCTCGTCACTCATGAGGTACTATTGTTAACGCTTTTTTTTTAGTGGTTTTCCTTGTAGGCCTAGTCAACTAAAAAATAATATTAGGATATTATTGGATTTTTATGATCATAACTATAATATCAAATTTATTCGTCAGAGAAGAAAATAAAACCATATATATTATTATACATATACTCCTAGAGGCAGAGTAAAAAATATAGAATATTTTCTCTATACTTTTAGTATATTTTTACTGTATATCCCAAGTGGAAATTGTATTTGGGCCCCGGCCGGGCTATGACCAGTTTTCCCGAATAATTATCGGGCCCTGATCGGGAAAACTCTTCAGAACCTGCCTTGGCTAGGCGACGCCTATCCTGACCAGAAACCCACCGGGAAGCCAAGGCAGGCCCCGGGCATTTTCCCGACTTGGGCCGAACTACCCGTGTGGAAATTTAAGCAGGGATCCGGTAGGTTTTCCTCAGTTATTATTAGGATCCGATTAGAAAACCTCGTCAGAATCCGACTGGGAAACGTCCCACTTTTAAAAAGGATTCCGGTCAGTAAAA
The DNA here is from genome assembly GCA_030770225.1 of Temnothorax unifasciatus. Classification (NCBI taxonomy): domain Eukaryota; kingdom Metazoa; phylum Arthropoda; class Insecta; order Hymenoptera; family Formicidae; genus Temnothorax; species Temnothorax unifasciatus. The sequence goes on along the minus strand of JASTWK010000451.1, from coordinate 27,967 downwards.
CTTAAATAGGAATTCGGCCGGATTTACTAGCCGGATTCCTTGTTGAAATTTAAATTGTTATTTTTAAGGGATGAGCAATCGATTATTTTAAAGTATCAAATTTATAGATTGTATTGGGGGAATAAATCGTAATGGGGCCGGGCGACTCGCGCCGTATGGCTGTGAGTTCGAGACTCGGTGCCTTTAGGCGACTAGCGCCTGAAAATATCTGATCCGGTCCTTTAGGGGGTCTCCCTTTATACTAGTTGTTACCGAACTTTAAATTTGAGATAATGCGAGAGCGATGCGACGCCTAGCGGCGTTGCCGGGAACTGCCGGTATTGCAGGCACCGCGCGGGCGTGCGCTGCTAGTGGCGTATGCCGCCACATATGTTAATTAATTACTAACACGTTGGACGAGTACAATCGCGTACACAAAAGTAAGAAATAAAATAAATTGATAAAATAACTGGTGTTTCTCTTTTCATTTTGACACAAATACGAACATAACAATACAAAATTACCGAGAAAATTTTTCCAAAACGACACACTCTGAAGACGACAATTACACCAGAACCAATTATTCATTTTAATCGAAAACATTTTTGCACAATTCGAAGCGAACGAATTGGGAACACTTTCCAGGTTATGTCGTTATTTATTAAAAGTCTATCCAGACAAACTTGCATAAGTGCATAACCATATGCATAAAGAAACGAATTGGTCTATTTCCTTATGCACATGCATATGGACCAATCAATTTTCTTATGCTTATGTTTATGCGCTATGCAAAAGTTTGTCTGGATAGACCTTAAGAATTGCGCAAAATTAAGCGGGAAACACAGACTTTTGCATAACGCATAATATGTAAGCATAAGAAAACTGATTGGTCTATTTTCTTATGCACATGTGTATGAACTAATCAATTTTCTTATGCTTACACATTATTGCGTTGTGCAGAAGCAGTGTGTGCTTCCCGCTTTAGGTATTACATCTAGGATTCCTATGGATATCTCTAAGCGACTGCAGCGTCGAGCACGGACCTAGGAATTACCAATCGGCATCCGGTTGAATAACCTAACATGTGCAAATGTCTGATTTCCTAACGAGGAACTGACCGGAAATTCTTATATTTCTCTAATATAATTCAACAAAATCAGGTTCTAAGTTAGAAAGACAGATTGGAATCCTTTTAGTTTTCATTTCTTGGGGAAATCTCATCAGAATCCAATAATAAATGGGGATAAGATGGGGAGATTTCCACACGGGTAGTATATGGGAAAGATAGCCATAGCCTAGTCGGGGCCCGATCACAGCTTTTCAAATATCCCGATTCAGCGGCAAATGTCCTTCTACCTGTTTCAAAATAATTCTCGGGCTGAAATAAATATACTACGTATATAAATAAGAAGCATTAGTTTATTATAAATAACATACGTGAAATAAACATTTTTAGAGTTCATATTTTCTCAGTAAACATAGTTTCTACATGAGACATTTACAATTATAATTTAATAAAAGTTAATGAATTTGCATGATTACTGCAGTCCTCGATGAAGAGATGCTATCTATAGCAGCGACTATAGGAGAAAGAACTGTTGCAAAATGGATTATTTTCTAAAGTTTATATTGTTTAAAAATATATTATAAACAATTAAAATGTTTTTTCCTTGCGTTCAACAATCCCTCATCAAAATCGGATGTAAAAAGACTGCGCCGAACCAGATCGGGACCAAACCGGGCGTCCCGACCAGACGCTCAATACAATTTTACGTCTAAACCCGCTTATATTTCAAGAATATCGGGCAATATCATGTTGGGATCAAGGCAGGCGTCTCGACCAAGCGTATTCGACAATTATTTCCTAATGTCTAGTTAAAAGGCAGGAATACAAGACAGCACCAGATTGGGGCCAAACCGGGCATCTCTGAACTGGCGCGCCCGGAAATTCCCGACCAGGCCCCGGCCGCAAATCGGGAATATCCGGGCAAATTTCCAGTATACATATAAAAATTTGATCATTTTCTAATATTATATTTTACATCACTCGTCTTTGTGACAGATATGATTCCTTGTTCAAACACAATGTTGCAGACATAATTTTGTTTACAAATTAACACAAAAAAAAGATATAAAAATACAATGAGTGTATGTGTATCATTCTGTATGTATTATATCCTTTATTTAAGTTATTATTCTTCCCTACTAATTGCGGATATATCTTCTTTCCATTTTGTTCAATACCAACCTTCTGTTAATAATACTCTATATAAAATTACACGTATAACTTATACATGTAACTTTTGAAGCAGAAATCGGTAACTCCTTCACCGATCGCAAAATTTAAAACAACCTTCCTTTAATAATACTCTATATAAAATTACATGTACATCTTATACACTTTTTAAACAAAATTTTGTAATCTTTTCACCTCATCAAATTAAATAACAATCTTTCTTTAATGATATTCTACCCATAAAAAAAATAAGCTCGATATCTCAAAATTTACGGAAATTAGAGCAACTACGGACATTTCTAAAAATAGCCAGAAATCGGTAATCCCTTCACCGATCTTTGCTAAATTCAACACCAACCTACCTTTAATAATTCTCTATCTATAAAAAAAAATTAAGCTTGATATCTCAAAATTTGCGGAAATTAGAGCAATCACGTAGATTTTTTTAAACAGAAATTGATAACCCCTTTATTATTAGCAATTTTTATTAATTCTATTATATTCTTCAATTTTTTCTACTCTTATTTTATATATAATTCTTTAAAATTTAGTTAATCAGTTATTGAGTTATAAAAATTTCAGTAAACTTGGTTGTTTTTTTTTAACAGAAATTGGTAATCCCTTTATTATTAACAATTTTTATTAATTCTATTATATTCTTCAGTCTTTTCTACTCCTATTTCATATATAATTCGTTAAGATTTGGTTGATTAGTTCTGGAGTTATAGAAATTTTTAAATTTGGCACATATACACATACATACATACATACAAACATTTTTTTTAATGCAATATTTCGACGTTTTAGAACACTATGAACATATTGACATCAAAAACAATCATTCCTTTGGTTTCTTCTACCCTTATTTTATATATAATTTTTTTAAATTTGGTTGATTAGAGCCAACTTTATATGCAAAGGTTCATATACAAATTCACGAAAACAAAGTTTCTTCTATGAGTAAGCAAAATTGATAAATAATGATAATTTGTTGTATTATAAATTATAAAAATAATTTATTACATATTTATAAAATTATATTTTTAATAAATGGCAAAAGTTGTAAGTCAATTTGATCATGCATAAAACATATTTGCAATGAAATAGGAATAGTATTGTATTTACGATACTACATACGGTATTTAGTATCCTAGTGAAATATATGAAATAGCATCGATCCATTTGTTGTTAATTAACGTACGATGGGGCACGCTCGACTGTCACGACACGTCGAACGGAAGCACGATGATGCGATGGCGCAGGTAGATAAAGGAAGGGAGGAAAAATGAATAAGGTGCACAAAATATATACATCGATATATAGATATAGAAACGGGGCCGCATGCATAATGGATAACAGGCCGTTTATAAACGCCGGCTAGTTTATACTAGGCGATGGATTCTTCACAATCGGGTTCAATCTCTTCCTTTTCTTGCGCCGTTACATCAATTTTGTTACAATCGAAGAATCGTTTTATCGAGGATGTCGTTTTATCTTGCTTCGAGTGGTCAGGCTAATTGCGCATTTGTTTCGTTACGGCGAGAGATTTCCGAATAAAAAATTGTTGATGAAAAGAAAGGTGCTTTTCATCGACTAACATGAATCTGTTTACTCAAATCAAAAGTCGACGTCGGATTGATTAAGAAGCAACCAAAAATCGTAATGCTAATTCCGATTGGTTTGTTGCAAATTTGCTAATGGGTATAGTCACGCTCTAATTGATTTAATAAAGAAAAATTTATTAATTGAAAGTTTTGGATAAACTTCTGAAAATCACTCACGTCCTAATTTATAGATATATTCTTCGGTGAAAATGTTTTAAATATATATCCTTAAAATAAATATCGTTAAATGGACTTTTATTGACAAAAAAGTTTAAAGCCGCATAATATCTGAAAAAATTTTTATTCAAAATTCTAATCAGCAATATTTAGCATAGGTACATAAAATATATAAAATAGATTATTAATATTCACCTGTTTTGATGTTTGTATATATGGATTTTATTGAAAATGTCTAGAATAACGTTGAAAAATGCTTTATTATCGAAGTTAACAGTTCTATTTTAATACATATTGACTATATATGGTCATATATGATTATATATGATTATATATGATTATATATGATTATATATAATTATATATGATCATATAGAGACAAAATTCATATATAATTGCTTTATATGGAGGGGTAAAAGTCATAGTGGTGTAAGTCAATTTTTTTTAATTTTTTCTCGCGTGCATAGATGCAATCTATACAATATATAAATTGCATCTATGCACACGAAAAAATATGTTTAAAAATTTAACTTACACCACTATGGTTTTTATCCCTCCATATATACTCATATATATTTATATATAATTATATATAATCTTTTTTTCCCGGAAAGAGATAATTTAACATATTAATTTTCACATAGTTGTTTTTTATTAATCGGACGATGAGAAAGATCTTTGTATATTTAATTAATGCTTGAGTGGTCTCCGCCTCTCCTCCAACTCTGTCCCTTAGAATTTAAATTAATTAGAGCAGATGCCATTTTTTGTTGGACTGGATCTAACCAGCCGTTGGTAGCCTAATAACAATATTTTCTATGTAAATTTTGTATACTGTTTCCAACTCTAAATAAATTGCGCGCCGACTATTTGTCAGTCTTAAAACACAGCCTTTTGTTAGAACAGTAAATCCACATACTTAAATCGATAATTGGTTTAACTTTTGATGTTAATAAGCAGATGCTTATTAGAGAAAGCTTATTAAAAAGATTTCTTTTTAAATCACTACAAAAAATTTATTGCAAAAAATATCATTCTAACCAGAGTTCGAACCTGGACTTCCTTACAATCCGTGACTGGCGTCTTTACCAATTCGACACTGACAATTAAGGCAAAAGTTAAATTAATTTTTTATTTAAGTATGTGGATTTACTGTCCCAACAAAAAAACTGTATTTTAAGATTGGCAAATAATTGGCGCGCAGATTACTGACAATGAGTTAGAAAAAGTATATAAAATTCACACAGAAAATATTATTATTAAACTATCAAGATACAATCTGACCGAAAGTGGCATCTTCTCTAATTAATATAAGATTCATAGTATCAGTCCTGTTTTACTTATTAAAAAAGAATTATTTTTTGAATCAATATATGGCAATGCTTTTTTAATTAAATAATTAATACATGCGTGTATGTTTTTCTGCAAACTATGTAATAGAAAATGATAAGGATTTTTAGAATTAGAACACATTATGTGTTTGATAACAGTAAAACATATGTGTAATAATCTATAATATATATATATATATATATATATATATATATATATATATATATATATATATATATATAATCAAATGTTCTCTGACTGACTGACTGACTCATCAACGCCCAGCCCAAACCTCTAAACCAGGAAACATGAAACTCTGAGAGTATATTCCTTTTATGACGAAAGCACTCACTATAAGAAGGGATTTTTGGAAATTCGAGCCTAATAGGGTGAAAAGGGGTAAAATATGTTTTTACGGATTTCTTGACGAGTAACACCGGACAGCTTAAGCTAATTATATATATATATATATATATATATATATATATATATATATATATATATATATATATATATACACTGGGCAACAAAATTATCGCAACAAAAATTTATGTCAAAAATTTGCCCAACTTCAAATAAGCATAACTCCGCGAAAAATTGTCATATCTGAAAGATTTTTTTTTCATTTTAAAGGGTGAAGTCTGTACTTTAAGAAACCATCGTTAAATTTTGAATTTAGCCTTCTCCCCTCCCGCCGTTCTTCCAAAAGTAAGGACGTGTTACGTCTTTAAAAAATTGCATACTTTGACACATTCTATGGAGTAGAATGAATTTTTTTCGTAACTATTATGGCAACCACCGTAAAATATGGACTTTTCCCTGCAAATTGAAAAAAAAATTAAGCCCGTACGATTTTTTTTCGCCGAGTTATGGCTTATCAAAGTTACCTATGCATTTTCGTGCATTCAATTACCGTCAACATTAGTATTACCCGATGAATACTATGGGGAGGTTATTGGTGCGATTTTTCCTATCGTGTATGTGTGTGTGTGTGTGTGTGTGTGTGTGTTAGCAGAGATTTGCGCAAACTAATTTTTATTCAAACGAGACATTGTTACGATTTTGTCTTTTGTTTTCCGAATGAGCAATACAATACATTAATACAGTAACTGCAATACTGTGAAGTTTTGTAATACTGAAGTAAGTAACTTTACAGTACATTACTTCCGTAAGTAACTTCACAGTATTGCAGTCACTGTATTGTATTGCTCATTCGGAAAACAAAAGACAAAATCGTAACAATGTCTCGTTTGAATAAAAATTAGTTTGCGCAAATCTCTGCTAACACACACACACACACACACACACATACACGATAGGAAAAATCGCACCAATAACCTCCCCATAGTATTCATCGGGTAATACTAATGTTGACGGTAATTGAATGCACGAAAATGCATAGGTAACTTTGATAAGCCATAACTCGGCGAAAAAAAATCGTACGGGCTTAATTTTTTTTTCAATTTGCAGGGAAAAGTCCATATTTTACGGTGGTTGCCATAATAGTTACGAAAAAAATTCATTCTACTCCATAGAATGTGTCAAAGTATGCAATTTTTTAAAGACGTAACACGTCCTTACTTTTGGAAGAACGGCGGGAGGGGAGAAGGCTAAATTCAAAATTTAACGATGGTTTCTTAAAGTACAGACTTCACCCTTTAAAATGAAAAAAAAATCTTTCAGATATGACAATTTTTCGCGGAGTTATGCTTATTTGAAGTTGGGCAAATTTTTGACATAAATTTTTGTTGCGATAATTTTGTTGCCCAGTGTATATATATATATATATATATATATATATATATATATATATATATATATATATATATATATTAGGAAATTGAAAGAAATCTATTACATCTGTCGAAAAAATTATAGTTTACAGAAATCTTTAAATATATGTTTTTATAAAAACAACTTAATACTTAGTCTTTTAAAATTTACCATTCCGCAATTATAGGTAAACAATGACAAAAAGAATTATCTTGAAACGTTAATGGTTCAAATTATGGTTTGTGTGTACTCTCTCAAGTGAATGACTGTAAACTCCTGATTCTCAATGGCTTGTAATTTAAATGCAGGCGACATCGTCTGCAATGCGGCGCAACTATAGAAAACGTAAATTACGTTAGTAATATACAGTTATAAACGACATAGATTTTACGTCGGACGCATGTAAAATGACTAGAATTGTCCCGACTATCCGTTTTCGTGGCAATCAACGATTAATCATTAGGCGATCCGATGAATTTTCCATTTCAGCGTATGCGGGATCCAACATTTTCAGAGAGCGGGGCACAGGCATTTGAATCTATTTCAAAGTACATACTATGTTGTGGTAACGTTCTCCACCGTGGGTTACGGAGATTTCGTGCCGGACATTTGGCCTTCGCAACTTTACATGGTCATTATGATCTGCGTGGCTCTTATAGTTTTACCAACACAGGTATGTACACACATTATCTATAGATTTATAACAATAAATACATTAAAAGATATTTTACAGGTTTTAAACATTATATATATATATAAATTTTACTATATTTTGATATATTTGTATCTACAAAAGTATAAAATAGATTGATAGAAGATGTATTATATTTAACTTGATACAGTTTTATTTTCTCTAATCTTTACTTGGTCTTATATATTCGATTATTAATAAACTAGATTAAAAAGGATATTAATAAAATCTAATTAAATTATTTTGTCCATGATAAATCTTATTTTACTGATTGATTTGAAAACATAAAAGGTATTATGTGTATTGCGTATAATTTAAACTTAAAAAAAAAAAACATGTGTAGACAATATTCATGATTAATTATATCACACAATCATGATTATATCTCAATACAATATACAATATTCATGATTGATTCTATCAATACAGTATTGTTTTGTCCATGATATGTTAAATCTTATTTTACTGATTGATTTGAAAACATAAAAGGTATTATGTGTATTGTGCGTATAATTTAAACTTAAAAAAAAACATGTGTAGACAATATTCATGATTAATTATATCACACAATCACACATAATTATATATCAATACAATAAACAATATTCATGATTGATTCTATCAATACAGTATTGTTTTCAAAAAAACCTATAATGTTTTAAAAAGTTTGCGTAAAGGTGTAGCGCTACACTAAACTTGTATTCATCTCGTTTAATGTGCGTCAGTTGTGGTCGTTACAGTGATGTTCGCCTCATAGACTTCTTTTATAGACGTTATTTTCAAGTCACGCTGTGTGGGGAAGCCGTAAATGTACCGAAACAAGACTCGTCTCACCGACCATATTGCCGCGCAGTTGACCCTTGTCGTTTTACGAATATTTATTATTCCGGTCATTAGGGATATAATGCTTTTATTTCTTATATGTGCGAGAAATGTGCGTCGACCAGAGACCATTAAATCCCATGCATGCTTTATCGTAAAAATTTGATTACACAGAAAATATCCGATATACAGATTATTGAAATATGAGAATCAGAAGTGAGGATATTGTTTAATGAACTTGTAGTTAATTTTTTTCTAATTAATTTAATTTTAGTGAGAAAATAATTATAGAATTAGTTTACAAAAAGAATGAAAAATCTCTTTTTAGTTAAAATTTAATAAGAAATAAATATTAGACTTATTATTAACATTAATTTTTATATTATTAATGTCAAAATTTTATATTTAATGCGAAATTCAACTATGCAGGTACATAATGTTAGGATAATAAGAGAAGTAAAGCATTTAAATTAAACTCGTTCCAGAGTGTATCACTATTTTCTAAATGTATTATTCGTTACTTTATATTGTTGACAGTATCAATGTTGTTCGCGTTTTCTCTTTTCTCTAAAAAATCTGGGATTAGATCGCAAGAAAAGACAGGGTTATTGATCTGACTACACGTGCTAACAAAGATTTGTGTATACTCCAAGATGTGCGTTACCGTGGCAACTTTTCTTTTGCAATTGATTGTTATAGATACCAAGAAAACTTTATATTATGAACCTTTCATATTACTGTACGTCGAAATCTCGTTAGGGATGTTACCCGCAAATATTACTTCATAACATGTTATATATTGTGCGCTATATAAGAAATCGTGCTTCTCCGGAGATACTTTCTTTGTAACTTTATAATATTACAGTGCGCCCACTACACTGAGGGAAAAATTTTGTTGAATTAACAAAACAAATTTGCTTGGCAACATACAATCAATCGGTTTTATTAAATCAACAAAACAATTTTGTTGATTTTTTAATTTATTGATCCAATTATTTATTTTATTGAATTAAGTACACGTCTATTATTTGAACAAAATAAAATAATTGAATTCTGAAAATGGTATCATACAAAATTATTTTTTTAAAGTTAATGATAAATTTTGTTAACTCAATAAAATAATTTTATTGAACCAAGAACATTAACGTTTTTAAAAATAGTAAATTTATTCAAAGAAATATTTAGTTAATGTTATATTATGTATAATTGATAATATAAAATATTTAGTTTAAAAAAACAAATATATATATAGTCAACAAACAAAATAGTCAAAAAGAACAAAAAAATAAAATATTTTGTACAAATATTTTGTTAAGCCAATCAAATCATCTGCTTGGCAACATACAATCTTCCGGTTTTATTAAATCAACAAAATTTTGTTTGAAAAAAATAATTATTTCTCTCAGTGTAGCAAAAGCTTCTTCTTACGTAATAAAAGTGAAAGTTAAGTGATATTTAAAATTTTTTAAAGTTTATGGAAGTATATGATGTGAAAAGAGAAATGTGTAAAATAATATCACAGAAAAGTAAATATTTGATGCCGATTTAACGATTAATTCTTGAATTGATTTAGCGCTTAATGAGAATTAGATCGACCAAAAAATATTACTTAATTGCACAAAGCGACAAGAGCAACTCGTGTCTACTCATTGTCTGTCAGCGTCGACTGATTGCGCAGCGCTCAACACGGAAAGCGCTCGTCGATCGCTGTAATTTGTCTGTCAGATTGCCTGCCAATCGCACACGAGATACGTGCCAATTTGTATGGGTTAACACGATGTGTCAACCCTCCTTCTCTTCGAGTCTGTCTCTTGCATTTCCGCATTCGATTAAATTCGATTTTGGACGATGGAGTCGCATTACTGTCAAGATAGCATAGACAAAAATAATTCAACGTGAGAGCCCGTGTCTTTGCAGAAGTGAAGCAATCCTGTCCCATTAGGTCTTGAGTTGCAAAATTTAATGAAGGCAATTAAAAATTTGCAATTAAAAGTGCATAAAATTGTGAGGAACGATAATATGTACACTACTACACTGAGGTGCTTATACGTGCAAGATATTAAAATTATAATAAATATTTTTGCTTTTGTTAAAAAAAATATTTTACGTTTATAAAAGTGTTTTCATATAAATCTTTATACAAAAATTTTACGTTTATAATATACAGATTTTAATAATTTTAATAATTATCAATATATGTGTGTATATACAGACTAAAATCTATTTAAAGTAATTTAATTTTATATAATACGCAGAAATTTTACAAAAAAAAAACATAAGATTTATAACACATTTGTATTACATATCAAATTTATATCTAAAATATAAAATATAATTCTATGTTTTAGAGATAAATCCTACGATAAAAAGTTTGAGTTTAAAAAAGAAATAAAAAATAAAAATTTGTTTCTATGTTTTTTTTCAATATTACCAATGTAAATAGTTTCTACACGGAGAAAATTTTTTGTTATATTTTACTCTTAAATTCACTACAAACTTGGGAAATCTTGACAACCAAGGAATTTTTGAAATATATAAAAAACATTTTACAAACAACCTGATAAAAATTACCAAGCAGATTGGTATATTTTGAAAAATTATTGAATTTTTCTAGATATATTTTAGTAAAATTAATCAAACATATTTTATATTTTAATGCAATAGATATTAATACTTCTTATTATGGTAGATACTAATCAGAATAGCACGCATAAAATTCTTGGTAGATACATGTTGTCCCACAGCTACCATGATTTCAGAGTAAATTTTAAAAGAAAATTTTCTCCGTGTATAAATATGCGTATCTTCTAATATTAATTGTATACTTTTGTTTTTTTTTAAAGCAAAATAATATTTTTATAAATATTTGTCTATTAATCTCATAAATTAGGATAGAATAATGCAATTTCTCATTTTAACTCATTGTGATTTATACAGATAGGTATATTAGTCAATTGCATAATCATTGTATAATCTCATATTGATTACAGTTCGAACAGTTAGCTTTCACGTGGATGGAGCGACAGAAGCTAGGCGGCTCGTATTCGTCGCACAGAGCGCAAAGCGAGAAGCACGTGGTAGTTTGCAGTACGACACTGCAAGCCGACACCATTATGGACTTTCTAAATGAGTTTTACGCCCATCCCTTGCTGCAGGTTAGGCGACGAACAAATTACGTGCCTTGAATATTTCATTATGCACTAGGCGACTTGTGATTTCGTAAAAATTCTTTTTCAAGCTCTCAATTTATCGTTGTTAAAACAACAGAGACAATTAATTTTAAAAAATTATTGAGCTTAATTTGTATCACTAATACAATACGAAAATTATTAATATTAGTTGTTAAATAAGGTAAAAAATACAATTATTTTGAAAATAGCAGTTTTGAGTTTAATCTTTTATATGAAATAATTGAGGATATGCACATTAAATATATTCCTTGCGCATTAATAAAATCTCACAGACATTGTAATAGCTTTGAAAGTATGAAGAGCATTAATTTCACCGTATATCTTTCTACGCACTTTTGCTTTCACTCATTTTATGATTTTTAACATTAATAATTGAAAATGATCTTAATACGAGTAGGATTATTATGTGGTGCTTTTGTCACCAATGGAACTCGATACCACAATGCGGATGATCTTGCAAGTGCCGATCTGGGCGCAAAGGGTGATCTACATCCAGGGCTCATGCTTGAAGGATGGCGATCTTGCGAGGGCCAGGATGAACGAAGCGGAAGCTTGTTTCGTGCTGGCGGCGAGAAATTATGCTGACAAAACCGCTGCTGACGAACACACGATACTCAGGTCAGCGATCAGTGAAAACTAACGTTAAGTTAGAATTTTCATTAACGAAGCTCATAATCGCTATTGTAAATTCAATCTTCCCCCGTCACTTTTCTTTTTCCATAATAAAGTTTCACGTTACGGAGATTAAACATTGCAATCCTGATATTATCCCCGACATTTTGCAAATCTCAGACATTTTTTATTTAAGTTTTACTTCGGAGTTTAAATTGAAGATAAGTTGCTCTGTTGACCTTAATCACTTAATTTCCTTTACTTTCAAATTCATTAAAAATTCTAGACTGGTAAAAGATTCGTAGAAATAGAATAGGAGAAATCTGAAATACGTTCTAGGTGAAATTTTTATTCGAGAAATAGCAAAACAATGTTGATGAAAATAGTTTATGACTTAAAATCTTTTCAAATTCTTCTCCTTTAACACAATAGCAGGATTATCCTGAATTCTAAATAAAAAATAAATATTTTTACATTACTCGCGATTAGAGCTTAAAAGCGCCTCTAAATCTCATAAAAAATAAATTTGGCAATTGTAGATCATGGGCGGTAAAAGATTTCGCGCCCAACGTTCCTCAATATGTTCAAATCTTCCGTCCGGAAAACAAGCTCCACGTGAAGTTCGCAGAGCACGTGGTGTGCGAGGATGAATTTAAATACGCTCTTTTGGCAAATAATTGCACGTGTCCCGGCGCATCGACGTTGGTTACCCTGTTGCTGCACACATCCAGAGGACAGTAAGTGCCGCGCAAAATGTATTGTAGAGCAATAATTAGGCTACGGATTTAACCGCACAGTACCACGTGCACATTTCGTAGCGTGTACAGCCACGTAGACTGATGTCGCTGCAATTCAAGTATTTATTCATCTTTAATTAATATAAACACACGAAAAAAAGGAGTCGTAAAATATGGACAACTAACATTTTTTGCTGCGAGAGCTATATTTTTAGCAATAGTAGCAAAAGGTTTTGTTACTATATTGCTAAAAATATAGCTCTTGCAGCAAAAAATGTTAGTTGTCCATATTTTACGACTAGATTTGCTACGATAGCTAATTTTTTTCGTGCATTAAATAAAGATTAATTTAATTTTTAATATATTCGACGAAATATATATTACTAAATTACAAACACAAAATTACAAAATTTTATTAAATGCTATAAATGCATTTAACAAACTGTAATATGCAATAAAATATACTATTTTTACGTTTACTTTGCGTAATTGTATGTGATGTTATATCGTGTAAACATCGCATAAAGACTGGAAAATTCTGAGTTGAAATCTTTCTTATCACAGAGAAGGTCAACAGTCGCAGGAAGAATGGCACAGACTATATGGTAAATGTTCCGGCAACGAGATTTATCACATAATTCTCGGCGACTCCCGCTTTTTCGGGGAGTATGAGGGAAAATCCTTCACCTACGCGTCCTTCCACAGTCACCGGAAATACGGAGTTGCGCTTGTCGCAGTCAGACCGGCGGAACTTCCGGAATTTTACGAGGATACTATCCTGTTGAATCCTGGTAATCTCACGACACACATTACCGGTGTTTTTAGACTCTTTCTCTTGGGCACACTTGTTCCAGCGCTCTATTTCTTGAATGAAATAAAAAATAAATAGAAAGAGATTTTAAATAAAAAGTAATCTCAAAATTTAGATCTTACGTTTCGCTCTTTGTTTCATATAATCTTTCGTCAAACTATCGAATTATATGATATCGGTAACTTTCGGTGAAAATTATTTACATACTTATATATAATCTATTTTGATTAAATATATAATGTATAGGGTAACTTCGGTATATACGCCGCAGCTAAGGGAAATTTAATTTATCGAGTACTATTTACTATGTTTAAGGCAAATGAATTATACCAATAAAAACTTTACACTGTCTACCACTATAAAAAAAAATAGAAATATGAAATATTCATTCTTTATATTTAATTAAAAAAAACTTTTAGAAACCCATGCATTTTTGCTATATATCCCATAAGAGTGAGATATATGACATTTATGGGTAAAACATACGCCTTATAAAAAAATTACAAATAATGTTTATAAATAAGGCAATAAAATGTCATAATAAGTTGTAAAATGTGTGTAAAAAGTTTATTAAGGTGTAAAAATAATAAAAAATTATAAAACTAAAAGATTTTAAGAAGAAAATAGAAGAACGATAGATGCATTAAAATTTATTGTTATACAAAAAAAGAATACACAGGAGATTTTTATTTTTATGGAGTGCCTGTACTATGGCATAAATCCCACACGCTAAAAATGCCGTATATCCTAAACAGATGAGATATATAAGATATCAAGCTAAACAAATAATACAAGAGCTTTGCACTTGTATTCCATCCTTTACTATCCCTCTACACGTATGTATTATGAAATAACCATTAAACCTTTTGCATTCCCTACAGTAATCATTTTACGTAGGTCGTAATATATGATCGCGCTACTTACTACGGTGAGAAATTGATTCAACTCACGACGGTTTCGTTAATATTAACAGTAAAAAATTGAAATTACAACACAATACTAATATGGCATAAAGGCACATAACAGTGTGATTGCGAGCAAATATATCTTTATTCCTTCTATTTTTTCTGATTTCTGCGGCGTAAATCCTCGCGCGGCGTAAGTACCGGAGTTACCTTAGTATCCTGAAAAATGATTAATTATAATAATATTATAATAATTAGAAATAAAAAGAAATAATAGAGAAATAAAGTGTTCAAATTAGTTCGAGTAGTTCTTTATAAATATGGAATGAAAGACTGCCACACATTCATATGCCAATCGTGTATTTCTATGCGCAGGGCCACGGCATATAATGAAGAAGACCGACACTTGCTACTATATGAGCATCACCAAGGAGGAGAATTCCGCGTTTGTGGTTGCGAATAATCAGGGCGGTATTGGCGAGGGAACGCAGGTGGTCGTCGAGACGAAGACGGACGTGACTTCTGCGAATAACGGGTCGGCAACGAGCACTCCGACGACCAACACTATGACGGCGGCCATGAATTCCACAGGGGCAACATTGGCGACGACGACGACAACCACCACGACGACGATATCGACCAGCTGCACCGGTGGCGGCGACGGGAACGGTACAGCAATCAGCAACGGTGCCGACGCGCACCAACGATTTTCCAACAGTTGTAACATTGCGCTGAGCGAAACACTCTGCAGACAGGAGACCTGCACGGGGCCCCGTGCGCAAGACCGATCAAATGGTCCCCAAGGTCACAGGGCCCCGTTACCGCCGCAGGTTATTTTGCAGGTCCTCCCTAGCACGCCCATACCAACCCAACACTACAACTTACTCGCATCCAATGTCCACCGTGAGTGTCGCATGCGCCTCGCTATGCTTCTTCTTTTTCTTCTTCTTTAATTTTACTTTTACCTTTAGACTCTTATTTTGCTCTAAAAAGTACGGTATTATTAATCTTTCGTGCGCCTGGTGAATTTTTTAACGTGGTGCGCCTGGTCGGGTCTGACAGACCCAAAAGTTTGAAAAAAGTATATTCTGGTATAATTATAATATAAAATTTTTATCGAAAGCATTATTTATTTTATGTTTTCATAAACTTATAAAATGTTGCGAGCACGACAGATAAACAGCAGTTACTTAAAATACTCAGGCCGCCAGTGTTCCCGGTTACAAAGTTATTTCTTCAAAAGCACACTAATGGGTCTCTCAAACCCAACTAGGCGCACGAAGACCGTCAGATTGCGCTCTCCAAACATTTCAATATCTGGAATTTGAGCAAATTAGTATAGATATAATATAGATTAATTAACTAATAATTTATATAATTTATAATACTGACAAATTATCTAATAATTTATTACTGAATTGGACTGTAAGCTCATGAAAAGTCTTGAAAATCTGATTTTAAGAAAATTTTAATGTAATTTTTATACACACAGACTCAAAAACTTTACGCTATTTATCCAAGTTTAATATCTAATAATTAAATTTAAATTTTTAAATATTTATTTGACTGAAAAAATTTAGCTCTTTGAAAGCCAATATATTTATTTTTAATTAATTCTTTAAAAATTTTTATTTAAAAAAAAGTAAAATTATCGTAGTTAAGAGATTTTGAAGCAAAAGGATTTCAAAGTAAAACTGCTGGGTACAAAGAGTTAATGATTCAAAATAAGCACCTAATCACAATTGGTATAAATATGAAAATAGTTTATAGTTCTTTAGATTTGTCATTTTTTCACATTTTTATTTATTGCACTAATAGACGTCGGTAAATATTGCCTAGAAAGTTGTCTATATAATGTTTGTACTTGTTAAATGTTCATATCTCATCACAACATACATACACGTACACACACATAAGACACAATGCTTTACAGCTATGAATGTAGAATTACAGTAATAATTAATAAAATAGCAAGTACTGTTTTTAGAGAAAGAAGGAACAATGGTGATTTTGTAATACAAGTTTATGAGCAATTTTCTATTAATTAAAAAATTGTATCAATTTGATGCATATTACAAATCTTTTTTAATATTAATGTTTCTATTTATTCTTTATAAAAACTCACAAATTATCTATAAAATATATAAATTCTTTTAATGAAATTCTATTTCTGATAAATAACACAGGCCCACAAAAAAAGAAAAGTTGTCTGCGCCATGGACTAGACCATGGTATTCCTATGTATTTTCATCTGCTGAAACCGAATATGACCTCAGTTTTGCCCCTACAAAACACCTTGTTTTTGGTTGTAGAAAAAATCCTAACGTTTAGGGGCAAAACTAAGGTCATATTCGGTTTCAGCAGGCGAAAATACATAGGAATACCATGGTCTAGTCCATGGCGCAGATAACTTTTCTTTTTTTGTTGGCCTATGTAATATAATACTTAACACCTGTAATATATAAAATAATAATAAAATTACTTTTATTTAAATAACTCATTGACTTTAAAACGTTTTTGTTCACAAATTTACTTTACTATACTGCATACATTTTATATACTATGCTATTGTACTATAAAACGAAATTATGTGGAAGACTCGGAATAATAATGCATATCGAATCATACGTGCGATTAAATCTTAATATACAGTGTTGGTTGAAGATTAACCGACCGATGTGTCGAACTATTCCTTCCTTTTCGTTCATATCTTTCTTGACGTGGTTTATGCTTGCACGTCGCTTTATGTGTAATCTGCGTGCATATAACTGTTCATGCGGCATTCAGTATTCGTCATCAAACGACGGTCAATAAGTGCGGTTTCTGAATAGGAAACTACGAAGCTATAGTGTCAAATATTGCGGATCCATCATATTCCATTCAAGTTAATTTATCATACAGATTTCGATTGTGATAACAATAATCTGATATGTTATTGATTAATCGGTGTATTAAAAAACATGAGTATATACATAGATAAAAAAAAAAGTTGAAACAGACACGAATATAGAATATAATAAAAATAATAGTTTAGGTATATGAAATATAATACAATGTAGAATCACTCGGAAATCATGATTTAATACGAGTATTAAATATCAACTAATAATTTCTAACTACAAACTTTCTTTAGCATTATAAACAATCGAAAAGATCTTTAATTAAATTAAACAGTTGTAAATTCCTGAAAAAACATTAGTTTCTTTATTTTTTCAAATAAAATTTTTATTTATTATTACTTTTTTATCAAAATAATTGAGTGTTGAAGAAATTTTTTTAGAATTGCAGTTGATACCAAACTTGCCATTGATGCCAAGCAATTATTAATTTTTGGAAGATGCTTGTTTTTTAACACGCTTGTATATATATTCTTGTTGTTTGTTATGGAATGGACAGCACAGACATAAATTATACAATTATGTATATTTATTACGTGATTTGGTGTAAATTACATTAAATGCTGCATATTAAGAGAACACATAAATGTACAATTATTTATTATATACAACAAAAAACATAAAATAGCCAGACAAGATAATATTTTTTTTCTCAAGAAAATGAATTATTTTTCTCCCATTTTATTAAAAAAAAAGCACTCGTGTCTCTCTTATTCATGTTTATCGGTTATTATGAAGACATTTCTTCTTATAGCGTATTCGCAACTTTATAAGACTATTGAATATTATGAAAATCAATCTCGATATTAGAATCACTTATCGCGGTCAATCTTATATTTTACAGCGACTTATCTCGATCCCGGCGGATTTGGGGACTCGAGGCAATGCTTAAAAGAGGGAGGATCAACACCACAAACACCAATCACGGGAAATCATCTTGACGTGCCACGATCTCTCGATCCGAATCCTAATCTGCTTAGTCCAGAAATTCTAATGCAAAGGAGAGGTCAGTTTTATTCATTAAATATTTAGTGCAATAAAAAATACTTTCCAAAATTGGGAAACAGTTTTATTAATTTTTTACTTCTTTTTATATATAGAGTAAAGCACAAAAATTAAATTAAATTCAAAATTCCGTTTATATCTATTCTATGATACCGTTCGTAGCTTGTCATTTCTGGAAAAGAAATGGAAATTTTCTTTTTAATTTCTATTACTACCTTATGCTAAATTGGATTTTAATTGACGATGTAAATGAAACTAATAATTAAAGGTCATCTAAAAATGTGTTCAACAAAATTTTATTAAAATTACTATTCTTATGGATTTGACATGTACTTTTATGCGTATAAAATTAGTTTAAAACATTTTCAATTACTAGTATTTCCATTAATTTTAACAGTTATTTTTACAAATAGATATAGCTATGCTTTTCAGTTCAATTCAAATTCAAATTTAATGGTGCAACAGTCCGAGTCGGACTTAGGCTCCCCCTCCCTCAAAGTGCTTTTCAGTTATTGTACATTAATATTTGTACAATACTATAACGAAATTAGAATATCTATTTACTAATTTGGCTGATATCCTCCTTCTTTATTCTAACAAAAAGTTGATACGATTGAGATAAAATTTTCATGTAGTGTACTAATTATAAATACGACAAACTTTTTGTGAAAGATAATATTTTTAAGAAATCGTAAAACATATTCTTTTGTCAAATGTCTTCATGAAATATTTTGCATTGTCCGCGTACTAAGAACTTATTACTTTATTTATTACTTTAAATAAATTTTTTAAACAATTTATTAGTAATTTTTTTAATGATACTTAAATATTTAATATTAATAATATTATATAATAATATTAAATAAAAGTTACAATTTTTCAAGCAAAATCTTTTTACAATTGATTGAAAAATATATGTATATGTCTGGCTATTTATTTATGTCTTTGAATTTTAATTCGATAGATTACTATATAGCTGTTGAATTAAAATTATATTACTATTTATCACATTATATAATTTGGAAACTGTAGTGGTTACTATTAAATATTTTTATCGAGAAGAGTTCCCTATTATGAGATAAGCTTCTAATATGCGATAGCGGGGTTTCTGCTAAACTAATAGATTCTATTTGTTGGTTCCACCATGAACTTATATTGCCCTTGGTGTAAAACCTATTTAGTAGAAAATTCGTTGTTCGATCGTGCATGCACTTGTTACGAATATCGAAATTGTGAATTTGGATGTTGTCAAGTACCATGAAGGTGCGACTTTGACCCTCGTTTATTATATAATAAATAAATATTTGACAATGAGTTCTGTGTGCAGCGATAGAGTAAGGTCGTATTAATAGGAAAATACAGGATATGTTGAGTTGCTTAATTGTAGAGGATAGATTTGGTGATCGCGAAACCGCAAGGCGTAAAGTCCGTAATATGAGATGTTCAGGGTGACGATCGTTGCTGGAGTATGAAGGTTATTGTACAGTAATAAAAAAAGGAAAAATACTAAAGGGAAGGTTTATACGAACTTATAAAAGTGTGCTGATGGTGATCGCATGCTCATGCTGGGCACACACTGGCAGTGCTGGAAATATTGAGTATAATAAGTGGGTTTGCGATTATTGCAAATAAGCTTTTCCATTACATTTGTATTTCAAAGACATTAAATAAAGTTCTCTACTTGCAATACCGATGTATTTTGCACTTTATTAGCGATTTTTCGGGGTATCTCATATTAGGAGCACACTTTTTTGATTTTGCATGAAGCTCATTTTTTACATTTTTCTAATTTTCAGAGAAATTTATATTTAAACTAATATTTATATAAATTAGATTTTACATTTCAGCATCTTAAAGCTTATTAAAATCCCTTCAAAATAATCTACTACATTTTTTAATTCTGCCCATAGACTTCCGATAATCACACAAAATAGATGTGGTATCTCATAATAGGGGACTTTCCTCTAGTAATAATTAATTTTAGCAAAGAAAATAAATCGATTAAATCAACATGTATTTATTATAATGACATATTTTGGCTCAAGGATACAGTTTTCTTTGAGCTTATTAGAGTGAATATATAAATTTTATAAACGTGAAAAGAGAGAGAGTTTCAATAGATTACAAGATAATCTGCATATTAGAAAAAGAGAGAGAGAAAGACCTTTTACTTGCAATATTTTAGGAAGCAGAAGACCAAGTATTCTACCAGTACCAGATATGCTGACTAGCTCGACGTTACATCTGCCTGGGCAAGAATCCTTGGACCACGAGGCTGACGAATCGGAGGATGAAATGGATGATGACGTTCCTTGGAGATCGCCAAGCGAGAAGATCGCGTAAGTATATTTTTGTTCTTCGTCTTTTCATTGTGATACATTGTATCTAAGGATCCATGACGGCAGTTTTTGACAATTATGCAGCACGAAGAATAGCTAGTTAAAAATAGAGAAGCAAATCGAGTAGAAAATTATTAGCAAAAATTTGTGTCTTTTCTTCTCTTCTTCCGAATTATTTAATATTGATGTAATATGCATTATGAACATATCGATCAATAACTTAAAGCACAAATGCAAAATCCTTCGAGGATAAACAATCTCGCACTTTGTCTCATGCACCTGCATGATGCGGTCTTGATGTAACGGATTTTTATTTATGTGCATCACAAATCTCTATGCATATTGTATATATTTTATCTTTTTTGTATCTGCACACTAGTTGAATATGTGAAGAAAATACTCGTAAAAGAAAAATCTCAAATTTTGCGAGATTGATATTAATGAAGAAATAATGCTTTAACTGTTCTATAAACTTAATTAATAATAATAATAAGTCAAACATTAATTAATAATATTGAATCTTATTCATCTTTCTGTTTTAATTTATGAGCATCTTATTATATTATAGTAAAATAATTCGCGATTTATATATAAATTTCTTGAAAAAAGAACAAATATTTGGAAAGTAAAATATATCATATTTTATTATTTTTAAAAATAAAAACATATATCATTATATAAATCAAATTAAGTAAAGATATCAAAGTGTTCTCTTAAACAATTCACTTTCTTCATGCAATTTTTTAATGCATTTTTTACACTAATCTCTATATAACACTAGATGGCGTATTCAAAGGAATTTTTGTGCCAAATTGAAGCCATCTTTGATACAGTAAAATATGCTAATATGCTGCGTCCTATACTGTTGGTGTATGCTGTTTCGGGTTGTGTCTTTTCAAAAAGATACAAATAAGAAATGTTTACGCATCGGAAGTATTCAAACAATATACAAATCAGTTTGTGTTTACTGTAATGCAGTGAAAGGCAGTGCATATTTTACTATATTGAAGATGGCTGCACATAGCATACGCCATTTAGTGTTAATATATGTATAGAGATCAGTGATTTTTTATCACGCAGTGATTTTTTATGGATATTTTGTTTTATTTGCGAGTATATATTCGCGTAGAAATTAATTCTTAATATTTGAAATTTTATTTATTATTCTTGAATTGGATCTCTCTCTCTCTCTCTCTCTCTCTCTCTCTCTCTCTATTAAATTACCAGAATTGATTTAAAATCAAAAAGAAGAAGAATGACAATCATATATAATATACAACCTGTGTATCTATTTAAAAATTTTGCTCTACGTTTTCTTTAAAAACTTTAGTGAGTTTAGCTAGAACTTTCGTTAAAACAACGATGACGTATTAATATTTTTATTTATCAATTTTTGATATCCCAGTTTATATTGTCATGAAATTTTTAAACCTCTTCAAAGTTACGTTGTAGACGGGGTCACGGTGTCTTTTTAAAAAAGGTGGTACAGCTATACGACTTGACGCATTCTTAATTTAGTGACGTCATTAGCGCTAAAACGCGTCAGGAGTCATTGTATCGTTCATTCTGTGTCATTGAAAGAGGAAAAAAGGGTTACTTGCATAGGTATTCTGGGATTTATACGAATATGCACCATGTACACCCTGGCTCTTTGCAATATACTTTCATCTTTATCTATTCTCTCGACATTATCATTATCTTGTCAGAAAGCTAGTGTTAGTTCACATGAGCGCAAGAGCCGTTATTTTGATGATAGGATTTATATTTGCATCTCTCTGACTTTTATATAACAAGCAAAAATGGCTGTAATTAAGAAATATTATTATATTACTGTTTATCTGGAATTTTATAGAATAATTATTGATAATTTTCGATAATTGTAATTACTAAAAATTATACAATGTATTATTAAAATCTTAATTTAAAAAATTAATTTAACTACGCAAGTAATCACTGTATATGTCATCATCCTCTATCAGTTCTAATGAGCCTGTATCTATTCGTGAATTCAAACATATACTACAGATCTTACCCGTTTCAAATGTTCTAGTGTTTTAGAATCCTAAATTATTGTTTTGTTATATTTTTAATAATAAAATTACTAAAATTTTTTATTAACAATCGCGATTTTCCAGTTTTTGAAAAAGAATATTAAAAATTACCTTTTATTTATGTTTTATGTATCTAATGTCTATAATCCTCTAATATAAAAAAATTAACTCTTCTTAATAATGTAATATCTAATGTCTACTGATTACATAAGGAGTGATTTCTAAAATATTTTATATAAATAAAAGTACATAGCTTTTACATTTCCTTATATACTTTGCTAGTCTAAAGTAGCAATAGTGCTTTGCCTATAACTAGCAGAAAGTATGTACGATCTCTGATATCTCTAAATAGATTTAAAAAATCTAGGATGTGTTTTTGTGCACATGCCAAACAATATAGAGCTTCGAAGTAAGACCCCAGAGATATTGATCCAATTATAGATTTCTTAATTTCTTAATTGTTTATCGTTTTATGTTTGTTTTGTTGACGTTTTGCACCATCTCTCTGAGAAGCGTAAAGTATCGAACACGGTAGATCAAATCGTTTTTATGCGTGACGCAAATGTTTTGACGCACTGATGTTTATTCATCTTTAATCGTTAAGTATAAGTCATGCAAATCAATGGTTGATGTATCCTGTCTCAATGTCTCTCGATGCCTGTTTCACTAACGGCACCGGCCGGTGCCGTTGAATCGCTGCTCGATGCTGTCCTGCCTGACACCTTATATGTCCTCATGGATGTTTTCGATGTCTTCCTTCTTGCATCGTCCTTGTGCACTGCCGTCTTACTGCACGACTTTCGTCCAGCAGTTTCAAAGGGTGAGTTTCTTATTTTACGCTTCTACACATCTCCATTTTTGATTTGCTTAATTATTTATTACAATATATTTTATTTATTTTAAAAATATAGTTCCGAATAACCCTTACTCCCGATCAACCTAAAGTTTTGCACATAAGTTGTTTTCGATGTGAGGAATAAAGTACGCATGGTTCCAACTTCGGGAAATAAAAAAAAATGTTTATGACAGCACTTATCGACTAATAAAATCGATTCTATATAATATATTCAACATATATAAAAAATATAATATATATAGTACATATAATAATATATCTATAGCACACGTGGAAAGTTGTAAAAATCCATGTGGCATCTCGTTTTGCGCGGAAAGTGTATGCGTGGAAGCAGTATATCCAGTGGATATTTATATAGATATTTGCGTGGATATTTAGTCAATGTTTTTTATTTCTACATATGTCTATTATACACCAATAGAACCCTATAAAGCACATAAACATTGAATCAACATCTCAAAAATATTATTTCTCTAGCTTTAAAAGAGGAGCCGAGTCCGAAGACCCGCAGATGTAGCGATTTTGTTTTATTAGGAACCTGCTTATATTCGCTCCCAACAGAAATTTACTTACGAGTTGGTCCACTTACCATTATGCGCCGCTTATAGGCGTCGTTACAAACTAGTAAATATCTGTGGTAGACATGTGGTAGATACTTGGTGAACATGGATATATCCATAAAGTGTAAATGAGAGAGTTAAATACTTCTTACTTAATATATATATTAAGTAAGAAGTATTTAACTCTCTCATTTACACTTTATTATATTAATTCGTTAGTTCTCTGCATGTATATTAATAATAAACGCTGAAATATTCAGGTGAGAAGTTAAGAAAAACTTGACATCGAGATTCAAAAACTTAGGGTGCCCAAATAAATAAATTGACCTTCACTATGAATATTAAAAATGCTATTAGTTTTTTTAAACATTTTAAACTTTTTAGACAAAAGTTGTTCAGTGTTGAGAGAGTTTGAGGATGATCTTTGTTTTACCTTGGGTTAAAGTATCAAGGTTAAAGCACTATTTCAAGGTTAGATTAGGTCGACTTTATTTTTCCAAATAGAACCCCTTATTCTTTATCACATATTCTTGTAGCTTAATTGTAGCTAATGTTGAAACGTTTTCAAAACGCTATAATAAAGCTCTCTTTCGTCAAGAATTTTCTGATATTTTAAATTTTTTCATGTTTTTAATTATAAAATATAAAATATCTCATAAAAGATTCACTTTTCCATAACTTTACCTTGATACTTTTAGGAGCTGCACACAATAAAAGAAATAGGGAACAGGAAATAAGGGAACAGCTTAATATTAATATATGCATTGTGTACATGGCATATAAAATACAGAATAAAATTTTATTACAGTTTCTTGGCACTATTTCTCTGTTCGTCTATTATGTGTTAATAAATTACATATGTTAATAAATTTCATATATATAAATAATGAACTGTTCCCTATTCCCCATTCCTTTATTCTTTTTGTTGCGCAGGCCCTTATATGTAGAACAACAAGAATCAATTATTGTAAATTTAAATTATTATTAGTAATAATTAATAAGAAATTTATAATTAGTACAGATCGATATACACTGAGGGAAAAATTTTGTTGAATCAACAAAACAAATTTGCTTGGCAACATACAATCAATCGGTTTTATTAAATCAACAAAACAATTTTGTTGATTTTTCAATTTATTGATCCAATTATTTATTTTATTAAATTAGGTGCACGTCTATTATTTGAACAAAATAAAATAATTGAATTTTGAAAATGGTTATACAATAGAAAACGGCCAAATTACGAGCTATTAATAGGTGTATATTTATTCAAACAACTTGACAACGAATGTGTTCGCAATATAATGGTATCATACAAAATCATTTTTTTAAAGTTAATGATCAATTTTGTTAACTCAATAAAATAATTTTATTGAATCAAGAACATTAACGTTTTTAAAAATAGTATATTTATTCAAAGAAATATTTAGTTAATGTTATATTATGTATAATTGATAGTATAAAATATTTAGTTAAAAAGAACAAATCAATACAGTCCACAAACAAAATAGTTAAAAAGAACAAAACAAAAAAATATTTTGTACAAATATTTTGTTAAGCCAATCAAATCATCCGCTTGGTAACATACAATCATCCGGTTTTGTTAAATCAACAAAAATTTTTTTGAAAAAAATAATTATTTCTCTCAGTGTATATATACATACTCGTACATACTCGAATCAGGATGCGTCCGTGCGATTTGACGAATAGGAGCAGCCCAACGTTCACGTTGTTACTTTTGTGTGGAGAAATCTTAGGAAGAGCGCTTTATAAATAACAACGGCTACGCACGAATCCCAGATAGCGCAAGAACGTCCATTGTACGTTCAGTGGACATCCGCTTTTGGACATTCGGACGTCCATACAAAGTCCAAATAAGGTCCGTCGGACGTTCTATGTACGTCCCATGGACGTCCATTTGTCACAACTTTGTACGTCCGCAGATTGTCCAAAACGTACCCAATTTTGGACCTATAATGGATTGCTTTTGAACCTATTTTGGACATCTTTTTTAATTGTAAATTTTAATTAAAAGTTACACGCAGAAAATTTTTCTCGAAAATACAAGTATACACGAACGAAGTAAATACCATACTAATCTTGCACGGCTAGGATATAGTCATAATATGCAAAAGATTTCAAGAAAGTATAAGAAATTTAGAGAGCAAAGAATAAAACTATACGCAGAAGTAAATATTTCTATCAAGTATGGGACTTGAGAACGCTGTAGAAACCCTGCCGAGCTGTCCTAGATATAGAGGTCGATGTTGAACCTTAATTGCGCGAAAGTATACCGGCGATGCGCCGCGTAGCGGGTGCGAGCCGAACCCTCTCGCCGCGCGAGCCCGCGTTGTCGCTCGCACCGCGCGCCTTCCGTCGTCCACGATCGTGTGTAATCGAGTGGCCTCCGCGTAAGCGAGTCGCGCCGAGCTCCGGGGAGTCCGGAGGAACGAAAAAAGAAAAATGATTCAATATTCAATTACCCACTAATAACTCATACGTTGTTATTTAGAAAAAATTTTACAGATGAGAAGCTTTCAAAGCATTTTTTCTATTAATTTATTTATGTAATGTTTTCTGATTTCTATTTTAAAAAGCACCCTTTTGTTATGAGATGTAATCGCCATATTGGATCCGCCATTTTGAATTTTGTAATTTTGACGTCAGATTCTGAATCAGCTGTACTAAAACCTCCCTAGAAGTATTTTTTCTTCTAAATTAAATGATTGTTTTCTGTCTATGCTTGGAGACCACCCTTAACGTTCAAAGGGTGGTTTCTATCCTTAAACTCGCACCATTGCCGAAATAAAAAAATACGTGTCGATTATTTTTCGATGTTTTACAAGTATGCCAAGTTTCATTAAAATCGGTGAGTTACACTTCCGTAAGCCTCCTTGTAAGTGTTGAATATACAATAGTTCATAAAAAATGTGATTTTTGATGTTAACTAATATTTTATTAATTGGATGCTACACAATAAGCTTTTGTAACTAAACAGTCTATTATAAAACTATATTATATAGTGACATTAGACAATATATAATATATATATATATATGTATATTAAATATAATAAATAATTAAAAGTCATAAAAATAAGATCCAAGTATGAACATAAATTAGACGTCCACAGGATGTTTCAAATAGGACATCCGTTTCATTATCAACAACGGACATCCCTTGAATGTCCATTTTATGTCCATGGACGTGCGGACATAAATTGGACTTAAAACGGACGTCCTCGGGACGTCCAGTGCTATCTGGGGCATGTATAGTCGTTGTTATTTTCACTCCTTCCAATGTTTCGCCACGCACCTAACAAAACGTAGTTGGACCGCTTTTTCTTGTTGAATCGTACAGACGCATTTTGATTCGCGTATCTGTGTTAA